>JAAXYV010000596.1:0-11722 GCA_036851875.1 Novacerus sp. FZ-2019
GAATGCTTAGTTATATGTATTTGTAGTAAACGGGAGATCAGTTGTGTATTGTACATCTGTCCTAGACTCCGTTTGAGTATAAAAGTACAGAAGAGTATTTTCTACATATATTCCGTAAGTATAGATAAAGTTCATTCAAGTATAAAAATTGTCCGAAAGAGATTATTCGCAGCGAGAGACTGGCACATAAATTTCATCGTGGATTGGAACCATGGGACAATTTTTCCAACACTTTATGCACGTTTAGAAGAAACTATGCTAAGAAAAGGCGAGGGCATGGGAAACCAATGAGAAAATATGGTTCAACTGTGATGTATATAGTTGTACCTATAAATATATCCGGTGATACGTACGTACGTACTACGTATGTATGTATGTGTATGTGTGTGTGTGCACCTTCAATGGTTTCCATTGTACTTACGTACTTACTGAATGTACCTACCCACATTCACCAACTACCCACCTATACAGCCATTACACTAAGAAAGAGTAAAGCCATGCAAGACAGTGAAAGTAAGATACATAAATATAGTCGGAATTCCTCGTACAAAATCCCATTTCTCTCTCTCCCTTTCTCTTTCTCTCAAGAGGAAAGTAAGGAAAGTACATGAAATCTTGAGAGGATAGAAGCCCTCACAAATGGAATTTTCTTCTTCCGGTCATGCTTTATAATATAAACTGTTATAATGCAGAGTGTAAGTTTCAACTGTGTATACCTATCTGTATTCACTCGAAAACATTTCTACTTGCACTGAGCGGAACTAATACTCGTAGGCGGCTATAGTATATGGTATATACGGACGATGTCTGTAGGCGTAGGGCATTTGCATGTAGGTAGGTATATACAATAAATAGGTATATTCTAGTAAATGAAGGAAGGAATGAAGAAGATTGAGTGTGGTGATATAATGAATTATTGTGAGGATGGCTTGCCGCAAGGTACTAAAACTCAAGTGCATATTGTATTACAACAGACTGCGTTAGACCTGTCTCTGCCAGGGACCACGGTGTGCAAGCAATTTTATAAGAAAAACCCAAGGAGCATTTGGGAAAGGGAACTAAGTTTAAGACAGTTGACGTTGAATGAAACTACAATTGCGCTTGAAGAGTATTCTACAAAAATGTTCTTTATGCATATGATACCTATAGGGCATGCATACTTCAGTTTGATCTTGCTCCCCGTGTACACTCGCTCAGTATGGAACTTCATATATAGGTATGATGAAGTATGGTATAGTATAGGTATATTCATCCATCCTCTACATTTTTTGTTGGTTTTGGTTTTGGGGTTGTGTACTTGGCTGTGAGCAACTGCACTGTGTGATCTCCTGTTCCTGTGTATACATGGTAGTGTAGTTGTGTAGAGGAGATTTGAAGAAGATGGAAGGAACTGGAAATGGCTAGGTTAAGTTACTTATTAAGTATGCACAAATAAACTCAAAGTTCAATTTGTTCAGCGGAACGTTGATATGATTCTACAGAAGTAAGCTGAAATTGAAAAGACGCGAATTTCCTTGCAAAGCTTGGGCTTGCAGTACTTGGAACACAGACGGGTGCATTGTTAAACTCAGTCTCTGACTAATAGCTCAGAAGCAGATCAATATACTACACACAATACCCGTCTAGGAGCTCCAGACAGCTCCTACTTCTTTTTGTGCTGCAGTGAATACGATGAGAAGGGGGCTTTCATGACTGGTTAGGCTTGCAGTTTGAGCATGGGATGGGAATTCCTACAGACAGTGTGAAAGTAACAGCAGGAAAGTGAAAGTGTGGTTTCACTTTTCTCACCTTTTAAAATAAACTAACCACTGACATGAGAGAAACATTTGACTCTCTTGTATTGAAAAACTATTTACTGTCTCCTATGGTGTCTGGAACTCTGAACTCAGCACTACACTTATAGCACGCAAACCTCCCTTTTTTGAACCGGAGTGAAGTAATATCCAATTTATGGAGGGAGATATAACTTTATTGCAAAAAGTCAATGCCTTTTTCACCATAGGCCTTCCACGTGACGGTGTTAAATAAACTAATAATAATACATAGGACAGCAAATGTTACTAAATGCATTCAAAATACAACGGTATTGACTTATGATATAATATTATGGTATACTCGTGAAGAATTAATGTTGTTGAAAATATCATTGTTCGGCATTGACAAAGAAGGGATAAAAGGAATAATATTGTATACTGCGCCAACGAAAATAATAATGCCTCGTCTAATGAGAGTGTTGTGTAAGTAGAGTTTAAAACTGGAACACCGTGAGTCTGTCCAGCCCATTGATCAGGGATGTGAGTGTATATATGGAATAGAGAATGTTGGACATTTTGTACCATCATGCTGAGATACTAATGCCGATGTCACCATGTAGCTCTGTGCCCTGATGATTATGATTGGTTAATGTCGCCTGTCCTCAGCTATTATGTTGCTCAGCAGGAACGAAGTGAAGCTTTGCCGTTGATCACTCTTTTTTGTCATCATTTTCTTTTGTTCTTGGCAAAAGCAAAGAAAGAAAAGAGAAGAGAATGAAAAGAGCAAATGTGATACAATCTTGGTAGTTGTTGCAATGCAGTTAGTTGAGTTGCGTGTGTAGTGGTTGTGGAGCTAGTGGAAGTAAAGAATAGTGCTTGAAAGTAGTGGCAGTGGTGGATGAGGCTGTGACATATAAACGAAAAATCACATAGAGTATAAAGAAAAACAGTTCTTTCGTCTCTATCTCAGTGGAGACATACACTGAGAGTAGGGGAAAAAAGGGTGAAGCCTATTACTTCGTCTTCGTTTATGCCAAAAAGAGGACTGGGAGAAGAGAAGGAGGACGCATTGTAGCATTTCGTCCTCAACTGGTTCCTCTCCTACATCGAATTCCATTCTATTGCCTGTGGTGTTTCCAAACTCTCAAAATGGGCCCAACGAAAACTCAACCTCGTTTTCGTCAACCACTCCTGCTTGTATGTATCTTTGGATATAACACTTTACTTCGTCTACTTTCTTGAATAAGAGGAAAACCATCTGACGTTTCTTTGCAAACATTTTGCCACACTCTTGAAGAGTATGGGCTGGTTCAAAAATATGTATCCTAACTTACCCACGAAAATTGAATCTATCAGAGCTAAAGCACTTTTCTGAGCATTTTCTAGTCATAAGTCAAAATAAAATTAATTTCGTTTATGAGTATAATTATGGGGAAAATTTGCGTAGCAATAATTTGACTTTCTCTCTATATAGGTTTTAGCTCAGGCTGCTGCCACAATTAATTATGGCCATCATAAATATTTGCTTAAAACTTTGCTGCTGCTGCTGCGTACACTTTTTGTGACTGAGCATCTGCGTTGAGAGAGAGAAGAGAACGACTTGGTACTGTTGGTTTCGTACTACAGCTCCTTCCTGATACAGCAACCATCTTAAACTTGTACTTCGACCTGAAACAAAACGTTTTATTATTTTGACACTGTCACAACATGCAGTCTAGTTCTAAAAATTCATTCCTTATATAAAAAAGACTTCCAAATAGACGAAGAAGAAAAAAGAAGAAAAAAAAATCTGTTATTTCTCCTGCCTCTGATCTTGGTGACTGGTGACGGATAATATTCTGTGATTCAGACTTTATTTGGAAACCAAGATAAGTATGGCAGGGAGCATAGGATATTGGACTTTTACTCTTTTTCCTTTTTCTGCTTTCACATTACTCTACCCATGGAGAAAAAATGTTTCGCTACATTGATCTCGTTTCGTTACGTATCGTAACTCGTTCCTCTGCATTTCTCTGGTTCCTCTAACTCTAACTTTTCCCCTGCTTTGCTCTTTATGCTCATCTCTCCCCTCTTCTCAGCTCCTGAATGGTCCCTCAAACTAGACTGCTCCTTTGGCCAGCCATCACCATCTCAAAAATTCTTTCTCCATTCTCCAAAAAATATACTTATTTTATTTCTCCTCTCTTCGTTGGTTCGGATCGAATCGAATCATATCACATGGCATCACCAGATAAAATATTCTACCCGTACTCGATTCAATATGGCATCATCCATTTACTACACGACGGCTTTTCTCTATGTATGTATACACACTACATACATTCTTCTTTCTGTAGTCATATGACTATTCTTATCCTGAGGCTATGACCTCGTGCCTCTCACTGCATTTTCTAGCCGTAGCAGAAAATTTATTCTGCGCTAGTACTAAGTGGGACTTGCACAGTACACTTCCATTGTAACTTCTGCCCAACTCCTTGCTTTCACACACACACACTCACACACTTGCTCACTCATTCGCTCCGAACCGGATTTGGACTTACATCACCATACACTTTCTTTTGTACCACTGAGTAGGCCACAACAACATTCGTACACTACCAGTAAGCCCTGGATAGTTAAGCTTGTTTAATCCTCTAATCCCAATATAAACTATGTTCATGGAATTTCTATTTAATTCATGGTAATACAATAATGATGATTGACTGACTCAATGAAGCATTTCGACACTTCCAATGAAATGGAATGAAATGAGCGTAAATCCTAATTATCTCAGACGGCGCTAATACCATGCAGTCACAATCACAAAAGCGAATTTAGAATATTATCATAACTGGCTGGACTGGTTTCATGGAGTGAGAAGCATACGCATTGCCTGCAGGTTATAACCATTCCCGTAATAATTGCAGTGGGCACTTCTTAGTCATTGCACGATCTACACATGGCTCGTCATCCACTATTGTAGACACTTTAAGACTCGATACTCGCTTTCACCTGTCTCTCTACTTACACTTCTCTAGCCTCTTTATGCCACTTTTAATTTCCACTTGAAAGAGGCAGACGCAAGACTGGCCAAGAAGCAAAAGAGAGAAAGGGGCAGACTATAATATGGAGAAGTGCAGCAGTTTAACAGCAGACACAAGCGGGCCATCCACACATATTGATATTCATACGACCTTCTTATCTACATCTCTGTGCATTCGCGATTCCATATTCGCAGCGTGCCGTGGCTTTTACCCTTTCATTTTCTACTCCTATTTACTACTACTACCGCTGAGAAGAAAGCTCGAGATACGTTACACTATAACATTTTGCTTGGTATTTTCTGTACAGCCTCGTACTCGTATACATAAATCTATATGTGCTACGTGTAATATGTACTTTGAAATAAAATGATAAAGTGGATTTATATAAATCTAACTTTCCATACCTATATAATATGCTATATAGCTATAAGATATAATGTTTGTATAGTTTAGTTGTATCGGTGGGTGTGCTACAATATGTGCAATATGTATATGTGTGTAGTGTTTCTGTAGTGTACTTGGGTAGAGTAGTATGCAGGCTGAGAGAGAAACTTTGTACTGCTACTACTACCACTACGTGTGGATATAGGGAAAGTATAAATATAAGAGTAGTGCATAGTGACAGGAATAGGAGAATATGAACGATCAATCAGACGCTTGCAAATGAGGAATTCTACATAGGAAATGACTCGGTTGGTGCACAAACTTTAATTAAATCAGGGTTCACAGAAGCGTAGCAAAGAGATCCTCTCTTCTCTTCACTTTTCTACTGCACTTCTGTACCGCTCCTGCTGCTCGCCGCTGTCCTATGAGTCCCACCCAACCCGCCACTGCTTGCCCTGCCCTGGCTGGCTGGACGGGAAGCCGGGCTCAAGCTCCCTAGACACCAAACCATATTATAAGTGCAGTATCTGTTCTGTTCTCAGCTTTCTCTTCGTGAGCATTCATCCATTCGTACACGGCTGTGTTTTAAGGAATCAACTGAGCTATCTCTCATTGAGAGCATCCATATGTTCACTCACACTACAAGTTTGTAGATTCTAGCCCAGGCTTTGACGTGATGTGCTCTGCTATATGCCTTGGCTTGCTATGCTTTTGTTTAGCCCTCCTTATATACTGCAGTATATCTGCAGCTCCTTTTCTGCCTTGTTTCTGTCTAGTGTTTCATTAGCAATTCTGGAACCAGAACCAATATAGTATACCATGCATATAGTTTTAAGCTTTGACTGACTTAAGTGCTTTTTAGCGTGCTCCAAAAGTATGTGATATTTCCTTCCCAAGTATTAAAATTAAATGTGGTTCCCTTGCATTTATCCTTATCAATCTTTCTCTAACTCACCACATGCTGTGCAATACTAAAAAGGATTTATTGAAGTATATGCGTCTATAGGTGTATTATATTCGTCACGCTGTCAAGTGGAAACCTAATTGCTCTCTTGTTTTACAATCTTTCAATTTGCTTGTCTTTGTATGTTAATCGCGTGACGGATTCCCTCGTTCTTTAGAATTTCCCGTTCCCTACTTCTAGTAATAATTGAAAGAACCGTTGGCATAATTTTGTAATGTGCTTCACTACCACAGTATGAAGACGCACGCATTTCTTTTCTCAGGGGGTATCGAAGGAATTACTGAGGCTCCCTTTCTGTCTGGATCTCCGCTTCAGATAAAGTAGTGAAGTTTGAAGACCCCTTGTGGCAGATACCTAAAAGGCAATTTTTGAAGTTCAAACTTCGCAAATTGTATTGTGCTAATATTGTACTGCATACGCATTATATTCAATTGGATATACTTATCCAGCACAACGTTAATCAGAAATAATATGAGCTCAAAGAAGATAAATGTTAGGAGCTAACTCTTTATTAAACCTCACAAAGAGGGTGGTAGCTGAATGTGTGAAAAAAATTGAAGTAGAAACAGCTGCACTGCTGCAATTATGTCTTAGTACGGTAGGTCGGCATGTGAAAAATTGTTTAGACGGAATTTGAATGCTTTCTTACTATGTGAACAAATTAAATTTCTCATTTAGATCAAAATATTGAGAGCAATATATTGACTGTACTATGTTTCAATCCACTTATTACAGCTTTAAGCCTCATTTCCACTGCGGTTCCGAACGGTTGCGAACATAAATTGTTTTCAATTTTCCTATGAAACTGTATAGGGTTGATAATTTGAAACCTTGGAAACGTGACTTTTGAAACTGTTCGAAACCTGCAGTGGAAATGAGGCTTTAAAGCAGCTAGTACTGTTAAAATTTGCTTGTCATTACTATGGCCGCTGGTAAAAGGTTTTCCTCAGAGTAAGATGTATTTTTTTACGACATGGTTTCTTGACGCGGGTGGTCTATAACGATGAAGCAGCAAATTTCAAATTTCCTGTTGCCTTTCTGTGCTCAGAGAATTAATTATATGTTTGAGCATGACGTCCCTTTGTCTTTGAGAAAGAAGAATTTGACAACATAATCAAAAAAGTAAAATGAAAATAATAGTGTTATAAGGTAGATGACAAACTCGAGTATAGGCTACTGCTTCTCCTCTTCTCCTCCCTGTTTTGGAATAAATCTTGTTTTCTCTTTGTGATCCCTTTTATCTTGAAAGGAAAAGGAAGAAAGTAGATTGTCAGTTGTCTTGTACAACCATTATGATTTGAGATGAGAGGAAGGAAAGAGAAGGAAACGTTTCTATACAATTTGATATATCTAGCTTCACTTTTTCTAACAGTAAGAGTTCAGAACGAGCTACCTTACTCCAGGCCATTATAAAAATAGGCCTAATAGCCTCATACCATAAATAATTATGGAACTGTAGTTCTTCGAGGCATTTGTTTGCTTGAGGAAGTTTCAGGATTGCTTGCTGTGCCGTTCTCCTTTATGAGCGCATACAGTTCAAGTCTATGTATACACAAGCAAAGTGGGAATGTTTCCTCTCATATTTTTTTGTCCAAATTTTGAAGAATAAATTTTTTTAATACAAGGAAAAATCATAAATACCGCCTATAGCTTAAAAAGAAAGTGTCGGCTTTCGGAAGTTTCACTATCATTGTTCTAATGATTTTTGAACCTGAAAATCTAAATTGAACAATGTGCTCGGATATAATATTGTGCTCGTAGCAACTGACTCAGCCATAGTCTATCTCGTTTCATTGAATTGGCTCCAATTCTTTCATTTTATTTTGCTCTTATCTTCTTTTACACTAGATTGATTTTCACAGTGGACTCTTCTTTGAAATTGGAAATCACAAACTTTATCTCCTATTACTGCCCTTCCTGTCCAGGTATCATTACTGTATATACTTTCAGTGCTGTACTTTATTTATTGCTTTCAGATAGCTGTGATAGAACAACTAGAAGGCATCAATTATCTTTTACTTTCCTCTCATTCTGTCATCCTTCGGGTAGCTAGGCAGTAGAAACAATATACTTTACCGTTAGAACAACTCCCGATGCCGAATGTATAAACCAGCTACTGTAGGCTATATTATAAGCAAAGTAATATCTCCCAAGATGTTGACTACCGTGTGATACGTAGTAAAGTTTAATTACAGCAAAGCTAACCAAGAAAAATCAATTCATAGTTTGTAACTTGATGCCAATTTTGCTTTTGAAGATACGCTCTCTAGTTACATACTTACACATATTTAACAATACACGATTTCTTCAACATAAATAAAAAATGGCATAATTTTTCTACAACTGTTGTTCTCAGACATAATAAATAAGCCGGATATTTATAACTCAAAATTGACGCGTGTTCGACCTACAGAAATTGCTGTCTGCAAAGGTATTGGAATATCAGCAAACAGAGGTTTGCATAAATGAACTGACAAGAATTAAGGTTATTGTATGTTTAAAATTCTGTGGAGTTTTAATCCTATTCCTATCTGACAATTTTGTTTTCTTGGCTAATGGTAATTTACTGTGTATTATTGCACAACCCTCTCGAGATTGTCATCTAGTTTGCATATGTATTAGTATTAGAAGATTTTGGAAATTGTGACTTCGCTTTCAGTTGAAGCACGTAGGTTCACATGAAGTACATTATTAGATGGAATTAATAGAATTAGTTGAAATATTGGCATCACAGGAGGATGCATGACAATACATTTGCGCTTTTTCATATTGCTCATAATCCTGATCAATCGTAATTTTGCGAAGTCATTACAAAGCTTTATTCTATTAATGGCATTGGAGTGTGAAAGTGCCGCTTCTTAAGAAAAAACATAAGAAGTTGGATTTGATTTAATTGAAGTTCAGAATTGAACGATCAAGAGGATGTAATATACCTTGAAATGAAAGAACAAGGACTATAAAGATTTCCGGCGCTAGTTATATGTTATCTGGAGACTGACTCTCCTTGGTGTCTTCAAGCAAAAACGAGTGGACTTTTTCCTTTCCCCTTCTGGTAAAATAATTGGCTTTCTGAACCTCTCCAATGCAGACCCTTACATGAGTTCTTTTTTGTCTTATGAACTTTGTTCGACTTGACTCTAACTCACGTAGCCTGATGGATTTTTTTTCTTTATCTCTTACAGAACCTGAAAGATCAAATATTAACGACGAACGTGTGGCTGGAACACGTAAGTACTTATTTACGGGTTTTTCTTTGCTTCCCATGCATGTGTTTACGTCGTAGCTATACATGGATCCACCCACAATGACACGACACAAAAACATGTTTCTCCACCTTCTTTGTCTCTACTACTTTCACTTTCCATTAATTACACTGAATTAGAGCTAAGTGAACGATTTTAAATACACAAATGAAAGAAACCGGTAGTGTCATTTTCCAAACAAAATTTGCTTGATAGCATTACACTTTATTGCCATACTCAATATAAACTTAACTTCAAACTTAATGGAATTATGCCTAGGATTAGTTTTGAATGCAAATTATGTAAGTCACGTTGGGCATTGAATATAAACTACTTGATCAGTCTAGAAGCGTACTATATCAAGCCATTCACCCGGAATCAGCGAAAGTAAATATGTCCTGTTCTGAATCGGAGATCTCGTAGGGTAGGTATACTTAGACCGCAAGGCATGATTCCTTCGATTTATAATTCATAATCCATTACTGGGGTTGCCAAAAATTGTAGATGACTCGTCGGTAGTATATTCTATATTTCATACATCACATCCATCCTGCACTATATAGTTTATTCAGGTCATCCATCCTCTTGTTTGGTAGGTTCAATGTTGCCCCTATCCATTATACTGCATATGACAATATCTGGTAACACTAGACAGATACTACACATGCTGCGTTCCAACCAGCATAGGCAAAGCTGCTGTGTATATTCAGCTAGACTTATGAATTTTGAATAATAACTGGAAAGGAAACATGTTTATTGGATGCTGTTTTTATAACTTATCTTGTCGGTATTCACAGGAATGGGAAGATCATAAGTTCCAATGGGATCCGAAAGAATATGGTGGAGTTACAGAGCTCTACGTACCGTCCGAACACATTTGGCTTCCTGATATTGTTTTATATAACAAGTTAGTCAATATTTTTGTCTCAAAAGAAAGATGGTGCTAAAAACAAAAGAATGTGAATGTTAAAGTAGCAAAGATATTCTGCTTTACAATGTATATTTTTTATATTTTCTAGTGCTGACGGTGAGTATGTAGTGACGACAATGACAAAGGCTGTGCTCCACAGCGATGGCAAAGTACGCTGGAATCCGCCAGCTATTTTCAAATCTTCCTGTGAAATTGACGTCCGATATTTCCCTTTTGACATGCAAACGTGCTTCATGAAATTTGGCTCCTGGACTTACGATGGTTTTCAGGTACATTTTATGTTTCAAAATTTATAAGATGTGAACTACGCTTACTACATATTCTTATTGCCTCACTCATGACTCAAGGAGATAGACAGTTTAGGAAAAGCAAGTTTTGTACTGAACTTTTATAGAAACCAGTAGTAGTTCAATTCTGGAAAGTAAATCGAGGCTGCTTAATTATTAATACGTACTGTACTCTTGTTGACATCGTCCTTAATTAGCTAATGCAAGCATTTAAAATAAATAGCTTCCCGGGATTGTAGACGGAACTAATACTGGGATAATTAAATACAATACAGGCAATCTGGCTTTGGCTAGCTGACAAATGCAACTATGCATTTGCGGGAAAGAGAACATTATTTATGCTAAACCAAACCTATGAACAGGCAGCAAAAGACAAGAGGAGAAAGACGTACGAGGCTTTCATTTGGGCTTAGCTAGAATGCGAGCATGCTACTACCATAAATGGTCAGAATTTCTTCAAAACAGGGAAGCACACATGGGCATGAGAGTTACTACAATCACAAAGTATAACATATTGTCTACATCCCTGCTGTGTTTCATTCAACGTTTCTGCTATGTACGAGTGTACTTTAAAACAGAATGAGAGAGAGAGAGAGAGTAACAACCCAATACGAAATAGAAACTGGGAGAAAAGGAAAGTGAAGCTAATATATGAAACAATAGAAGCAGAAACAAGGAAATACGGTATTGTGCGACGAGTCACTACGAGCGACCGTTCGAAGAAATGCAGATCGTAATAGGAGAAAGTGCCATGGGATTTACGAAAGAGAAACAACTGAGCTCAGTCACTCGAAATTCAGGCTATTCGAGGGCTTCACTGGTTTACTTCAATCCTGATTTGAAGCTTTCTCCACAAACTCCACTGCGGTGTGATGGTTGTGCATGGATAGTTTCTGAAGTTACAGCGAGTAGAAGCCAGAGTAGTTCCCAGAGCCAGATACTGCTTCAAGCTTACGCTGTACGCAAAGGAAATAATTCAGTGCTTAATAGCTTGGAAATCTAGTCTCGCTTTGGCCATTCATTCATACAACACAATGGTGTCCCAGTATATGTCATTTACGGAGCACTACGAGATAGGTTCCTTTTATTCAATATATATATATAATAAATGTATATATGTATATATATATATATATA
>JAAXYV010000597.1:0-11717 GCA_036851875.1 Novacerus sp. FZ-2019
TGATTTGACTTGGTTTGTCTTGCCTTGCCTAGACTGGAATGTACAGTCAGTGAAGCACTCCAGCATAATGCCCGGTGCTGTTGGCTAAGAGCAACCAGTCAGCCGAGTCTCACTTCGCAAAAGTGAGTCAAATGGATAAAGTGCTCATGCATGAAGATCTGGCTGCTTACATTACGCCCTCCATCTCTTATTCTTCTCCAACTTTGACCATTATTTTCACGCTTTATGGAGCCCTTGTGAAATATGCACACTTATCCTAACATATTCACTACGATTATCATAGTGAAAATTATGTCGCAACTGCATTACAATCCTCATCAACCCAACTTACTCAAATTCACGTCCATGCCTCCGCCACAACCTACAGCCTCCACCAAGGACTACCACTACCACTACTACTACGATACCAAGTCAACTTAAACTCAAAACTCCACTGGAAACTCAAGTCAAGTCAACTCAAGTTACATTTCGCTACTCCTTTATGTTATGTTACGTACGTGATAGGTAGTTATACACACATACTCGAACCAAGTTATCTGTATATGCATACAAATACCTATACTCATGTCTTCTACACACTATTACACTTACAACTGCACTTCACTGAATGTACACTTATATATACTTAAGCTATCGCCCATATTTCACTTTTTACAGCCACAGGCTATCCAACCAGACTTTGCACTCTTGACTTATTTATAGCATAATTTGAAAAAATTAATTGCGTCACCTTGAATTCCACTGGTTGTTCTTCTTCCCTCCTGTCTCTAATATAGGTATACATATATATTATATTTATATGTGTACGTATGTATGTATAGGTATGTATGGATGTGTACATGCGAGTTTCACAGCCACTTTCAGCCCAACTCATCATTCTTCTCTTGCAGTCTTACATGTCTACTCCTACTCTACTCCGAGTCTTACTCTTGTACGAAGGACAAAGCACGTTGGCTTCTTCGTGAAGAACACGAACACGACGAACAGAGGAGTGAAGAGATACAAGGTTGGTAGATAGCAAGTGAGCTGCCTTGCCGTAGCCTTCCTTCCCATCAACCATTACCCAGTTCCATTCATGCACATTAATGTATAAAATATTTGGTTGGGTGAAAACTAAGTAAATTCAACACCGTTTCCATTCTAGCAAAAGTGACTTATGTACGAGTCCCACTAGTCAAGAGTCAAGATATTCTGTAAAGTATGCTAGGCAATGGTACTGTTTTTCACTATTTTCTATTCCCCTAAAGTTTAGATACTACTACCATCATCCTAGGACTCAGAGTCAACTGGCTAGATAGGTGTACATAGGTATGTATACACACACACATACATATAGACATACCTATATCTCGTGTTATATGAGCTATCAAGAGAACTGAAGAGAAGAGAAAATGGAGGGAGATTTGTACAGATGAAAGAATGAGAGTCTGCGAAGAAATTCGAGCACTTGACACAGCCGATGGTGGGGGTGGGATGGCGAGAGGGGCATGAAAGAATTCTCACGGGTATCGTAATCAGAGTGGATTGGTAACGGCAAGACGTACCTAATTCCTAAGATGAGGACCCCTTCGGGACAGATAACGATTCCTTCTCATTTTGAATACATTTTGCATTTACATATCGCCCAGCCAGTTCAGTCAGTTGAGTTGAGTTTGAGTCAGTCATTCCACTCAAGCTCAACTCAACTCCCATACTCTTTTGTACAGCTCATTGCTCTGCTTTACTAGGATGCCTCTTTACTCTATTGCTCCTCTCAGTATTTCTCTTCTCATCACTTTACTTCTTTGCTTCACTTGCGTCGCGTCGCGTCACATTCCATGAGCCAGAGTCCTTTCCTCAGTCAAATTAACTAGAGTCTCTTTCATCAGAGCAATATTATTATACATACGTAGGATGTATGTATATATGTATGTATGTATATAAGTACATCTACACTCCTCTCCTTCAGTTAGTTACTGTAGTTCATGTCTGCCTACTGGAACTGAATATAGAATTATTAGTTAGGGTCCATGAAATGTAGTTTCCAAGATGAGACCCTAAGATGAGTAGAGTACGTACATATCTACAACACTGTATAAGTTAACCATCGTGAGTACTGTTGGTAAAATAGACTCTTCCTTTCACTGCACTCTGATATGTTTACTGATAAAAGTCAGAGCGAGTTAAACAAGAAAACGAAGGAGAAGGAAAAAAAATCATTTTTGGAGCTTACCTTGAGTAGCTTATCATACAATCGTTGAGGAAGATTCTGAAGGATTTGGAGCTTCGAGGGCGATTTTCTGCTGGTCGTTTTTCGGCGAGCTTTTTGCATGGTTTTACTTGTACTGCCTCCACCACTCGTGGTTTCGTTGACCATTTGCTCTAGTTGATGTTGATGAGGATATCCTTTGCTCTCACCACTACAGCTATTACCAAAAGCACCTACACTGCTCGAAGAACTAGTCGTTCTGGGGTCTTTCTCAATTTCTCCTTTCCCCATTTTGAAGATTGTTACTCATAAGTCTAGAAGAAGAATGAACCATTCATCATAGGAATTCCATGTGCTCAGAACAGCAATAAAGTCATTTTTACAGAAGGAGGTCAATCAAGTTCTTCTTCCCATAAATCACTTAATTGTGTACTGAATCAGTTACAAACTCTGATCCATATGATGAGATAACTCCCTTATACTTGCTCGCTCACTCGCTCGATCGCTGGTCGGGTCCGGAATTCGGATTGCCTGCTTGTTGGTTTGAATTGCGACTGCCTTCCCTCACTCCTTCGTTTTCTCACTATGTGGAATGGACCAATGCTACACGCTATGACTATATACTCCTTAGTCCACAGGCAGATTAATATAGAGCACCAGTATCACAGCCCACTATACTTGGCTACTCAGTACATTGTGCGACTTCGAGTTGTGAAGCAGTGAAGTCGGTTGGGTTGGGTCGGGTCGAATCGAGTCGAGTAGAAAAGAGTTCCTCCTGCTTTCTTGCCTGACGTGACAACTCTCAACTTCCCCAGCTTCTCGCTTGACTAATCTTCAATCAACTCCTGTAATGGAAAAATGTTCAATCAGTATAGGTATATAATACTAATACTTTTCGTACCTACCGACGAATGTCATTCTATTCCCTCAGCGGCAGTTACTCATAGTACTTTGACTTTTCTCTATAAACTCCTACAAAACTCTCACTCTCACTCTCACTTTCCCTCACATGGCAAAGCAATGTACCCTCCTTCCATTATACCCCTACTACAACACTACTATTACTACTACCACTTACAACTCCTGCTCTTAATCCTATGGTCCAGTCAACAAAATAGCTTGACTTGTACTTATACATTCATAAATACACTCATATCTCTTTCTTAGTGAGCTTCACTACACATTCCCTTCACCCCACCATGCCTCACTAGTTGTGCTGTGCATAGGGTTCTATGCTTGCGAATCATGAACATATCTATGAGCATCTATCTATATCCCTAGTGTTGTATGAACTCTTGGTTTACTCTAGTTTAGTTATTGACATGAGCAAACACATTTTATCCAGCATAAAGGCAAACTATGATGTATACCTTTAGTTATTGGTTATATATTGTTGTTTTTTTTCAGTTACACAGCCTGACTACACTTTTAGTCCAACAATATATCATAACAGGTCATACCATTGCTGAGCTGAGTGTTATAAATGTATCTGAAAACAAACAGTTAGTGGAGTAAATAATGTCTGCCTAAGCTTCAGAAAGGGAGACAGACCAAATGAAACAGAAGAGAAGGTAGTCTCAAGTCTGGTTAGTTGGTTGGTTGGCTGACTCTGGCTGTATCCCGGTATCTCTTCTCAGATAACGCTGAGCATGATGTATATATACATGTACAGTACAGATATGTATGTGTTATATAGAGTATAGGTGAAACCAGCTCAGGGCACCTACGTCTACAGTGCAGACAAGAACCAGAGCAAACAAATCCAGACCGGAATTTTCACCAAACTTTGTACTGGGAGATCAGGGTATATATAGTATGTGTATACATAGTGCACTATTGCAGTCGACATTAAACTTACATGCAATGCACTATAACAGTATCCATACTTGAGCTCTTGTAGAAATTTACAGTTATTCCCATGAGACAGAAATGTAGCGCTTATATGAGTTTAACTCTGTTTTAATTATTAATTATACTAATGTTTTTCTTTAAAAGCACATTAGTGAAAAGATATTTCTTTCTAGGTGAGCTGACAGGAAAGAACTACAGCTAACCAACAAACCAAGCAATACATACTTTAAACAAGCCCAAGGAGCATAAAAACTCTTGCTGTCGGTGAAGTTTAAGCTTGTATTTGTTTTCGAGTGTAAAACAGGCAATTGAGTCGTTCCTTTCAGAGTTGTATTAGATATATTGAATTTGTATTTGTACAGTAACTCTGTAGCAGTATGATCTTGGTAACGGTAGTAGTAGTTGTAGTGGATAAGTATACTTTGTGATGTGGGTTCCTGTTCTGGTTCGCGGCATTGCTAAATTATTAAATGTAACGGTCCTGCAGAGAGAACTTTCCTGCCTGCTCTCGATTCGTTGTCTACGTTGTTCGTTCCTAGACTGGGTTCTCATACACGACACGTCCCTCCATAACTAGTAGATACCTAGACAGATAGATACATACATGCATGCATGCACTCACTTTACTCTAATGTTAATGTATAGAAGTGGAAGGAAAGATGCAGAACGCAATAGATCTCTCTGTCTCCAGCTTCAGCTTCACGACCCAAGGTATTCAGCTCTGTGTCTACTGCCTGGCAGAGTGACTGAGTGATACTCATCATGAGCGGGCTATGCCTCCGAATTACGAAACATGTGACTGAAAGACGTAATGCAATGAGTTGAAAGCACACTTGCTCATGTTGGGGCTCCTGTGAGCGAGTAAGTATATGTAGTACCAAAGTCTAAAACTATACGTACGTATAGTTTTAGACTTTGAAAGGTACGTATTTATGTATGTATGTCCGTATGTGAATGTATGTATGTATGTGTATATAGGTTCGTAGGAAGGTAGGTAAGTATAGGTACGCATGCATGCATCATGCACGTAGCAAAGAAGTTTGGTGAGTTTGGTTTTGCTTCTCTTGGTTGATGTGAGCACAGTGAGTGAATATATAGTATATTTATGTAAGTACGTATATGCAGAGAGCAGAGAAAACCAGAGGAGAAATAAAGTAAGGAAGAGAAAGTAGAGAGAGAGAGAGAGAGAGATACACACAATGAAGGAATCATAAATCAAAGGCTTTCATTTCACGATGCAATTTGTATACCACTGCTTGCAAATTCAGACAGCGTTTGATACTCTCTCAAATGCAAAACTTGGACCATTTAAAGTTCTAACGACATGCATTGCACGTCAATTAAATTCATCAGAAGGAAAATCGAATCACCTCAAGTTTGAGGTCCTTAGAATTCACGTTTTCTCTCTGGGCTGGAGTGAACCTTATTAAGAGAAGAGCAAATGTACAAGAAGAAGACAAGAAGTCTGTACGTCTGTATCCAGGGGTGTACCTATATACATCGACTTGCCTTGAATCTAAGCCCTCTTGTACCTATGTATATATGTGAGTATGTACGTCGGGTAAGTATGTATATGGGGGAAGGAACACTAAAAGAAAGCTACGATAGAGGAGGAGAAAGAAAAAGGCTGCTGCTGAACAACTCCTGGCAAGGAGGATGAGGAAGAATAGAAAGGAAGGAAGAAAAGCACGTGAATTCCCATTCGAACCGAACTAAACTCAACTCGTAAATCGATACAAGATTTTTTCACTGTCTCACTCTGACTTTTCTATTGCGTGGCATATGACGATGCTGAATCAGCAAACACTATGTCGGCCCATAATGTTTCACAAGTTGTGTGTCTCCTTATAATGTGTGTATAAATCTCCACTTGAAAGTGATGCGTATGTGGTATTTGGCAGAATCCATGGAGCTAAGTCCTCCTTTTAAACATACGCTTGGATACTTACTACCCTTTATATATACATATATACATACATACATACATACTCACATACAGTACAAAGCACAGATATACCATATGCACTTGAATACTTACCTAGCTGTACCCATTTCAACATTCATTGCCACTTACAAAGAGTACTACACTCCTACTATATGAATGAATGTAAGTATGTTCATATAATCGTAATGTGCAATGCAATATTGTAGACTATGTATATCTTTAGATTACCATAACTCTGTACATTGCGAATGGACCATCATGGGTAAATGTAAATACAGACAGACATACATGGAGACATTATTCATGACGTTTCAAAGTACTACACTTGCCTCTAAGTATATGCGAATGTATGCACACAAGAGTTGAGTCGGGAGTGAAGAGATTCTCAAGATTGTCCAAAAGAATCTGCAATTTAGAGGGGAAAAAATATGCTCAACTAAATCCATACTTGCATATTTCTTCCCTCAACTAAGTGAATGGAAAACTTGAGAACGTCCAGAATCTCACTGGGCTTAAAAACTTTATCTGACTTATTTGCCGCCCGCCTTTTCATTTTTTTTACACTGCCCTGTTATGTATGCATGCATGCATGCATACATACAAACATACATACAAGTGTACCACCTACCCCCAGCCCATAAACTAAACTCGACTCCTACATGTTTAGCTCTAGAGAGATATCGTAACTCAACTCACATCATCTCCCATCATATACATACTATTGCATTTAGTATTAGTATATGGAATATGTAGTACCAACCAAGTAGACAGAACTACTAAAGGAAGGATAAAGGAAAAACACCCAAGTCAGACAGACCGACAGTCATAATATCCTGTCCTGTCCTTTCCTACAGATATTTGTGAACTAGTACATACTACATACATACTACTACTACACCATATCACATCCTCTCTACTGCATGACTCTCTACTGCTCCTGCTGCTAAGGAAAAGAAACAAGCTGTGTGAGTGTGTGCTCTCATACTACCTATCACGAGGATGGATTACTATGAGGTTTTAAAGATATGACTTATGACCAGAGAGAATTAAGGGATTTAAGCGTTATGGATGTATGCAGTTTGTTTAAATTCCATCAAAATATGCCTTGCTTTTTCCCAGTAAAAATGCTGAGTTGGAGTAAAGCTGAAGGACTTGAGGATATGCATGTCTTGCTGTGGAAGCAGAATTCCTCCATCCTCTCATTCATTCATACCGGGCGGGATATCATAGCATATGGTGACTAAGAAGACAGACTCAAAAGATAAGACGATGTATAGGCCAAAGAGGAGAAAAGAAAGACTGTTCAATACTAGTGCTTCTGCTCCTCCTGACTTCATGTCTATTTACAACTTGGCCTATGGTTTAACTGTAGCCAGCAATGAAAAATAGGATATAGTCGTGGAAGGGAAAGGAAGGGAGATGCATAATCTGGATAAGTAAGTATACATCATAAGTAGACTCACATTCACAGCCACATCAGTACCTCCACCATTCCGACAACCAACCAACCAACCAACCAACCAACCAACTACCAATCCAGTACTCTCATCATCTCATCCTTCTCCATAACCCCATACTAACGAAACCAAGTAAAAGTAAGAGTATTTCCTGGGGCCAAACCTAAAGGAAAGTAACAGTAAGGAGGTAGATACCCAAGCTGAGTGAGTGAGTGTAGGATGAAGAAGTACTGGCACTGGCACTAACTAACGAGGTTTGATGTGGTGAAGATTCCTTGAACGGACTTAGTTTGTTCATGCATGCATGGTTAGCCAATCAAGGAGTAGAGAAGAGAAGAGCAAATGCGAAATGAAGATTCTAAAGGAAATGGGAAATGCATGTACAAATAGAGCGGCTGGATAGTCAAGTCAAACCAAAGGCAAGTCTTAAGGAAAGCAAGTATATATAGGGAGTTGAGGGCAATAGGAAAGTCCGTAGTGAATGTGTATAGTGAATGAACGAGTGATGAAAGCCAAATAGGTAGTAGAGGGTGCGGTGGTACTCCACTCCGTTTGCCTATATAGACAGATACGAACATACATACAAATATTCGTTGAGGACGACGCTATGAACGGACTAGGGAATGGATATTAGGGAAATGTGATTGTGCTGTGTCGTTAGGAAGGAAGGAAAAGATGGAAAGAAGTGAAATGAGCGAAATGTTTCAGTTCGCTTTATACTTACCTACTTCACTTTAGTTTTAGTTCACCATGTGTTCCAAATGTAGCTAGCTACATGAGCAATGAGAAATAATGCGGGCAATGAAGTAGCTGAATAAGTGGAAGTAGAATGACATGGACATGCATGGACTCGAATTGACGCTATATATACAGAGTCTATCTATCTGTAGGTAGATAGGAAGGATTCCATAGCTTTCATTTCATACTACTACCACCACCACCACCACCACTATAACTATAACTACGACTTTGAAGAAAGAATACGGAAAGTGCTGCTCTCGAGTTCACCAATGAAATGAATAGACTCCAGCCCGAGTACAGAGAGGAGACTAACATGTACAGAGTTGAGAGCTGAGAATGGTCATATCATAATACATATGGAGAGCATCCATGCAAAAGCGAAATGGAAAGAGCCACCCAGGACAGACAAGGACAGAAGAACTCCAGGACTCGACTCAACTCTACAAACTCACGGCATAGTCATGGATGGTAATAAAAATAAAATGTCCAGCACAGTTTCCACAAGTTTTCAAGGGGTCCATCATATCAATAGGAATATATGGAGATGGAGATTCATATCGCTATCGGTCGTTCTTTCCAACATTGCTTCACTGTCCGACTGCTGGCTGAATGGTCATATCCATACTGTAATAGTCATAGAGAATCATAGTCCGGAGTCGTGTACGCGAGCGTTAGACTCTAATGCTGCGTCCCTCTGTATCACATGATATAATACTATGTATGTATGAATGCATTTCGTCTAATATAACATAAAATGGTATGAGAGGATCTCAGAGGCAGGTTGCTTTGCTTTGCATTGCTTTGCTTTAGTTTGGTTCGGTTAGGTTTGGTTGTAGTATAGGAGTCGTACGGATGGCGGAGCGTAGGGAAATACAACGTAGGTACGCAATGCACTGCAATCCTATGATTTGGTATAGAGGAAAGTAGCAAATTGTAGATTCTTGTGTTCGAGTATAGAAAGAGAAGGAAGAAGACGACGAAGAAGAAGAAGTGAGCTGACTCTTTAAGCATGCAATTAAAGTAGAAAAGCATGACGCAGAAGCGCATTGAAATCCTTCCAGTTGCAAAATCCGAATAGAATTTGGAGATTTCTTGCAATGGGCCAAATAAAAGAGGGGAAGCTGGATAATAGGCGTGCAGAGCAATCAAAATAGGATGGGAGCGATCTGCTCCAGCCAAGACTTTTCCTTTATTTCCTCTTTCCTTTCCATGTCCTCGTCACTCACCGTAGCCACTTGAACATTCTTCCATTGCCATTCCATTATTTCAGACCATGCTAAGTTAAAGAGAAGGGAAGTGTAACAAATCGAAAGTCTCCGAATTGAAATCGGCGACAAGGAAAATTATCCTGAAAACCTTTTCCCCAGTTTAAGCCACACCACATACTCGATCCGATTCAACTCGATTCTATGCCATGTATCTACAACCCAGGGAGATCCAAGTCGACTAAACTCAACTCAGCTTTACCCAACCGAGCCAAAGAAATCTAATGCTCTCTACCCATAGTCAGACTGCACACATACACACATACATACACACACACACCATAGTAGCATATCAGACAAAGCCTGCCTAACCCAAGAAAAGCAGCGTATGTATTGGATCGTAGAAGAGTAGTTCGTACACCATAGGCACCCAGCTCCGCTCCATCTACTCCAAATTCTTCTCTTCCCTTCATTCACCATACGATTCTTCCAATCAAATACCAGACCTATTACTATAACTGGAACCTCTCTTCTCGCCTTCTTTCTATTCCATTCTTTCTCCACCGTATGCCCAAGTGAAAACGTAGTTAAAGAGCTACCATAGTCTCCAGTATACACACACTCTCAGTCTCATTCAACTGCTTCACTTTGCTTTGCCTCGACTCGGGCTCCACTCCACTCAACTCAACTACAATCCTAAACTGAGCCCTGCAACATAGCAAAACTATAAGTAAAACTAGAACAGCCCAGCACTCTCTGGAATCCACTTTTTCCTTTCCTTTCTCCCTTTATTTCACTCGCTCACGACACTCAGCCCAACCAAATACAATTCAGAGACAATCACTTCTCTCCAAAAAAGTGATTTCGTTTCTCAGCTAACTCTTTCCTAGCAACTTTCGACAAAATTGAATTTACTCCAGAAATTAGGTATTACGTCTTGCCTACATACTTGAGGACCAGTTAAACAATCCACCCCACGCCCACCTTTATCTACAACCCAAACTCTATATACTTTCACTTACGTTCACTTACTTACTTAGTTACTTATGTACTTTCACTTATTCCTCTCTTTAACTTTCCATCTCTTCCTCCTCTCTCGATTCCGCCACCAACCATAAACTCTCCACCATCCAACCCACTCTTCCACTTCAACGTATATACATATACACACATACATTCAAACGTATCCCTACTACTTACGTACTTATATATAAGACACTACGTCCTTACACTATCTGTTATCATCAGCTGCATTAATCCATCGAGGTTTAGCTCACTACCTATGTACATATATACTATGAGGTCAGATTAAGATACGAGAACCAAAGAGCGCATTATCCTACTCTCTCTCTCTCTCTTCTTTCCACCAAGATTAAAACTTACTGCAATTCCGGCTTAGGCTCTTTGAACTGATCCCTAATTCCTCTCTGACGTCGTAAAGACATACATTAGCTATAATTACGTGTCCAACCCTCTTGTCTGTAGGTACAACAACTAGTCTACAATCTGATGCATGTACATGTCTGTAGTATGTAATGTATGGCTGTGCAGGTAAGACACTACTTACGTATGAAGGAAAGCACATTGTCTACATCCCTTCATTCACTGAACCTGTCACGTCACACTGCTTTGTATCGAATTCTTCCCTTCGAGTCTGTTTCCTTTGCACTTTCTCCATCAAACCGCAGCACGGACTATATGATGGAGTCAACCGCATAAATAAAGACAAGAGCAAAGAGAACATCCCGCGACTCCCAGAGATTTATAATCGACCATTCAATGTAGAAAATGTGTAATTTGGTTCCAAATAGACATTCCTCTCTAACGCAGTTCTCTTATTATAATTCTACGAATTAACCACTTGTGTCTCTTATCTCAATTCAATAATACATAGTTAGGCGTGCCTAATTGACATGAATAGACCACTTAACCAAGCTGGCTCAAGTGTCTGCCTCGAAAATCACTCAACCGTATTTCTATCCATGTTCCCTATATACATGCGATGAGATGCAATGTAATGTAATGTAATGCAATATAATGCAATGCACTACATATAGTCTACATGCATTGTTCAAATTATACATCCTAGCTTTATTATACCACGACTTCTCATCCTAGCTCAGTTCAAACCAGCTCACTTATTCAGACCAAACCAAATGGAGAGAGTCGAAAAGCCTAGCTTTATACTTCACCACTACTTACCAGACCAGAGCAAAGTCAGAGGAGAAGGAGACCATATGCCTCTCACACCATTAATATCAATTCCTATTCACATAAAATAATATCCCAATAAACAATAAGTACCTAAATCTCATTCTCCACCGCAAATT
>JAAXYV010000598.1:0-11713 GCA_036851875.1 Novacerus sp. FZ-2019
GAGAGAGAGAGGATAGAATCTAGAGAGCTTTCTACAGAGAGAAAATTGCGGGGCAAAACACACACTACAGTCCACAGCCTACAGTAGAATACAGTACAGTACAGTACACTACTACACCAAGACCATAGTATGCAATAGCATCCCAAATGATTTTCTATAATGGAAAAGAAAATCCGAGCGAATTCAAAGAATCGGTAGCTAAGTTGGATGTATACTGTGAGATATATATATATAGAGAGAGAGTTGAGGTTGACTTGAGATAGCAAAGACCCTTTTCCTTTCTTCTATTCCCCATTCTATTCTAGTCTGAGGAACAAAGTGTGTCTGCCGACGACAAATTGGGGATGTAGATTGGAGACCCGTTCCCGTTCTTTGCGGTGTAATCAAAATCTGCGATTTGCTCCGGGATGAACCCATTCGCTTTGTATTGTATGAGCATGTTTATATAGGTACCTCTTATACTGAGGGAAGGTATATGTGTAGTGTATGTATGCATATGTATGTATGTATACTGTATAGTGAGGAAGTAAGATATTATAAAAGTAGAACAGGAAAAAAAAAAGATAATGAAAAAAAAAACCCAAGGAAAATTTCCATTTACTTTTACACATTTTTCGTGGAAAATAGTACAAATGGTAAAAGAAGATAGGATCCGGTGGGTTAAGATTGAAATAGAGAGAGAATGACTTTGGAAGCAAAAGCAAAAGCAAAGTGGTACCTGTTTATAGGTTAAGCATAGATAGATAGATAGGCTTTGGTGAACCCAAGCTTTAAAGGAAGAAGTAGAAATCAAACGTCAAGTTAGTAGATTTAGTGAGTAAGTAATGATGCAAAGTGTCTAGACCGTGGATCTTCCCGTTTTTTATGCCTCGTACTTAGAGAGTCAGAATGCTATAAGAAAATTTATTCATACGACGTCTTACTTACTTTTCTACTCTACCATGCTATAATCAGATACTGTAACTCAATCTATTCAACATTTAACATTGTGGAGGGTAGCCTTGTCATTTATATGTGTAGTTTGGATTCAGATATATATATGTATATATATAGGTATGTATATATAAATGTTATACGCACATACATACATTAAGTAAGACATAGAATTTGACACAAACATACTACTTTACATAATAATGAAGTTCCTTAGGCCTCAATAAAATGTTTGAAATGGCGTAAATGCATTGTATTGTGTGTTTATATGTATGTATACGTAAACTCTTGTATTTTAACTTCTCTGAAATAAAAGAATCAACCCTCGAGAGAGTATAAAAAATAAATTGTTAACTGCTAAAAGAATACGAACAATTGAGAATGAATGAAACTTTCTATTCCAAACACAAAATGGGGCTTCCGATGCTCAAATTGAAGATAAAGTCAATATAAACTGGCTGGCTGCACACTGAACTGAAATGAATGGGAGTGTAAATTATTTTTAGAAGTGACAAAAATTGCCACAATTTCTAAAATGAAGATGTGTATTCTCCTCATGGCCCACGCATAACACAACCCTCCGCATTCACATCCACATCCTCATCCCCACACTCTCAAAGTGTAGTGTACAGAGTGATACAAATACACTCTTTTGAACCAAGCACGCACAAAATCAACACAGGATCTGGATCCAGATCTAGTTATAGCATATCATGGCATTGTATCCATATAAACTTCCCCTAAATCTAAAAAGGCAAAAGGGTGCGGTGGCATTAGGAAACAAAGCAAAGCATCCTAAGTACCGCTTCTTTCTCCAATTTAAGGAAAATATGAAGTCTAGTACAGTTCATACCATACGTACATTCCCTCTTCTTCTTCTTCTTCTTCTTCGTCTTACATACCATAGAATACCCACATCCACGAAACAGACATAATATCACTGTATAGACTGACTATAGAAAGTTGAAGAAAGACAAAAGAAAGAAAAAAAAAGCCCCAAGTTTTAGTCCATATCGTCACGTTCATCGTATAAAAAGACGGACTTTTTCTTTCCTTTCCCTTATTTCCCTCCACACACACACATACAATATACATACTTACGAACATGCAGACATATGACACATTTCTACACACAGCTATTCTTCCGCAAAACTTCGTATGTATGAATGGATGTTATTTTGGAAAGTCTATAACTAACCGTATATAGTATAGTGTAGAGAATATTTACTAGTTACACCCGAACATACATACATTCATATTATATCATATCATATCATATCTACTCACAATAACCCAAACCCACCATAATATCACTGTATGTACAAAGAGTCCCAATCAAAAAAAGTTGCTGTTGCTTCTTCTCAGCTTTCTCTTATCTGAGATCCACATCTCCGTTTTGGCTTCTTTAACCAACAGCTTCCTTCCCCTTCTTTTTTCTAGCTTTTATCGTCTTTGACTTTTTCGGCATTTTTGGTTTGGCTTTTTTGGCCGCATCAGATTCTTTTTTTTTCTTCTTTTTCTTCTTCTTTCATTCACTGCAGTCAATCCTTCCTTTCTCCCTCAACTTCATACTTTCTCTTTTGCCAAAGTCAAGACAAGGATATTCTGTTCAGTTCAGCTTGGTTGGATTTGCTTTTTGTTAGCCAAGACTAACTCAGTTCAACCCAACCCATTTTGTTTCCTCCACAACTCCCTTCTTTCTTTCTTTCATTCTTCTAAACCCAAGCAAACTAAAACTAAACCGAAGCAACTACTACTACTACAGTGAACAGAATAGAAGGAAGACTGTTGCTTTCTTTCCCCATGGCCTTTACCATTTACCCTCCCTATTCACTTCCTTCCTCCTTCTCAACTGAACTTGAGTAAAATGCATTGAACTTTCTTTGCTTCCTTGCTTCCTTGCTTGCTGTGTCTCCCTCCCTTCGCTTCTCCTCCTTGGCTTGTTATGGTTATAGCCGTTATTCGTTTGTCATCCGCTGTATAGCTCTGAGTGAGAGTATAGAATCCAGTTTAAAGCGCGGTTGTGGTAGAGACTATAGCTATGGCTATATATTCAAAGAAGGAAAACTTGTTGGAAATGTGATGCTGCGATTCGCTTCAGTGCTGTTATTTCAGTAATGTAAAGTTTAGCTTGGCTTAACTTAGCTTTCCCTGCTTTCTTGTGTCATCTCTTTCCCTCCTTTGATTCCCTTTCCTCTATAAGTCTTTTCTTAATGCTCGCGTTACATTACGGTAGTGATGAGGAACATAGAAGCTGCTATAGGGATCTTCACAGCATCTTCATTCTCAAGCTCATAGCTTAGGAGAGAAGCATGTATGCAAATGTTGAATGTTCGTTACGTTACGGAACCTCTGGCGCCTGAGTACCAAGTCAAGGAAGGAAGACGTTTGATTTTGATTTTGATAGCAAAACCTCATCTTGTATGAACATTATATTACAGTACAGTAGGCAACCATCCATTAACATATATACATATTTTGAATCTATATTGATGCATACATACAGTTAGTTCATGTATCGAATATTGTAGGCTGTCTTATAATATTAAGTAGGCTACAGAGCATTTATCTTTGCTGCTCAATTTTTTATATTAGCGTTGCCTCCATATAGACAGTACCAGCTGTGCCTACAACAAGAGTGAGAAAGTATTGTACTGCTCCTCAATTCGTGTTTTCTGATGGCTATATAGATTCAAAGCTATACCCTATACTAACACTATTATAGAAGTTTAAACAGCAAGGATAAATGGTCCGTACGTCGTAGTATATTTGAGAGGAAGGTGTTGCTATATAATATGAATATATATTTGACGCTAGTTGCAGGAAGCTATATACTACCTACTACTACCTTAGTGCTATTCGTATTTATAAGGAAAGTTAAGCAAACAGCGTTGCGTAAACGATGCGAAATCCAGGTTCAATTTCAAAAGATTTCCTAGGTTTCTCATCTACACTTTACACATTTGCTCGGTGCTCTGTGATTCGGTCGGGTTATGTTATGTTATGTTGTCTGCACTGGTGTGGTATGGTGGGGTGGTGTGTGTTATGTTATATGATTCTGGGTTGCGTGCTCTGTGCTGCTACATTCCACTCCACTCCTCTCCACTCCCTTTCATTTCATTGCTTTAGAGGAGCAGAGTAGACCCAGGAGACTTGGTGACAAAAATTCACATTTCTCCTCTCTTCAGATTCAGATAGTTTCTTTCCTTTTCCTTTGGTTTGGAAGTTGTAACCTCCTTCGTCTCGCCGTCGTCGTCGTCGGAGTTTACTTGAATTGAAATGCTTCCCTTTCCTGAGATTTGGTAGAACTTGAGCATGTTTGCTTGCTGTCTGAGATGTCTGCTTTTGGGATGTCTTGGGTAGACAGATTGAATGACTCAACGGAACTCAACTCAGCTCAGTAGTGTAGCTCTTCTGCTCACTTTGAACTTTTGATTCCCGTTCTGATTGCGAGTGACTCTAGTGGTGTTTCAACCCCAATAAAATTGATTAAACCTAGTCCTTGCCTTGTAGTGAAATATTGTGGAAACCCCGTTTGAATATTATGGAGGAACGTAAAAAATGAAATGAACATTGAAGGAAAACCCTAGAATTGAAATGAAATGGGTTTTAATGTTCCTCAACATTTTAGCAAATTATATCAGGGAGAGAATGAACTTTTTGGAAGAGAATTAATTTGGAAACTAGAAAAGTCATTGTACATATTTGGAAAGTCAATGTCATCTCTAAGAGAGAGAGAGATTGCTGAAGGAACTGGAAAGTAAATTAAAGTGAAAAGGCTTTAATTTTGAATGGATTGTTAGTTTATTTCCTAGAAAACTAATTTATACTTTAGTAAACTGACTGACTGTGGAATAGTTTTCTTATCTTTCAATTTTCTTCTGTTTGCTAACTTTTGTCTTATTTTATTTGATCTTTTCATCACATGCGGGTTTCAGTGTTTTCATTATATTTGTATCATAGCTAAACCTAACCTTAACAAAGTAATCAAATAAGTTATGTTCTACGTTTGATAAGATGTACAGCACAGATAAATATTATGCTTGAAGTCAAGTCAAGCCTAGGTCTGATACTGATCGTTTCGTCTCCAAAAATATTTCAGTATGCAGTACAGTTATATTCTACCCTAAACAGACTTGACTTGACTTGACTTGAGTTGGCTCGGCTGTTCGTTTTTGTTGTCCTTCCTATTCACAAGTTACATGCATGCATGCATAGAAATTGTTAGAGCGCTAAGCTGTCACAGTAAATATTTCATTCTGTTATAGACTTCAACTTCAACCAAGGTTGGCTTCCATAGAGTAGGTATTTGATAAAGATACCAAGAGATACATCACTCTGGCTCTCGGTGTATCCTTTATCTCTCTATTTTTCTTTTCCTCTGTCCTGTCCTTTCGTCTCTCTGTCTATTCTAGAGGAGATACAAAACACAAGAAAACAAAAGGACACACAAAGCAAGAACCTAACCTAAAGTGAAGAACTCAAACTGAAAAACTTTAACCTAAAGTTTCTTCAAGTTGTGAGAACAAATCAAGCAGTAAGAAATACAGCTTCCCAGTACACTACAAGTATACACAATATAGACAGTAGGAAGATAAAAGTTCGCACAGGCGAAAAATCATCATCATTCTTTGTAAATGTCAGAGATCGGTGCTAGTCAGTCATCCGATGGTTCTTTTTCTTTCCCTTTCGTGTTCTCTATCTTTTCGTCGTCGTAAAGTACAAAGATATACTATCTGATTTAAAAGAGAAAAGTGCAAGTTGGCAGCTGGTGGGTTCAGGCATGCAGCTAAGCTACTGTTACTCCTAGGTACTTCTAGAAATACTAACTATCTCTGTGTATCTGCCTAAAGTTGAAGTTGAGGTTGAGTTAAGCTCTGCTCTACTCTACTCTGTTGCAAAAATAGAGGCAGGCATTACATTACACTCTACGGTTATATTACTTTTCGACTTGGTTCTCTTTTTCACTTTTCTCCTACCCATCCTATTCTCATACTGGTTGCACATTCCATTGCCGCTAAATGGTCAGTTCAGCTCTGCTAAAACCGAATGGTAAGGCGGTTAGGTGTCATCACACTGCTGACGCCGGACCTGCGCAATTAAATGGAATCCAAAGGATTATTTAAGAATTGGTTGGGGGGCTGTCAAGAAATGTTGGCGCAGTGAAAGATTAAAAGTAGACATAACTCTTTCTACTTTCTGCATTTGGTTTGTGGTATGTGAATTCTTAAATGATAAATAATAAGAACGTTCAGAATTATTTAGGAGGAGTATCCGTCCATGCGTTGGAAAGAAACATTTTTGATTGATTAATTTCAGAAGAACATTGTGCAACGTTTATAGAGGAAGGGAAGAGGGAAAGCGGTTCAACTGAACCTATATCATTAATAATTACGCACTTCTGTCACTATTTCTGTATTTAGGTCGTTATAGTCAATATAAACTTGGGACAAACATTTCTGTAGGTACTTGTACCATATTTGAGTTCGAAACCGACCTAAAAGATTGCGTTTCGAGTTCAAATTTTTCAATCCGACCCGGAACACCACGGGATCAATCCGATCCGTTCGGAAACTTAGTAGTATGTATAGTATATAATACAAATATATATGTGCTCATATACTGTACAATTTTGTAAGTTCAAGCTTCCTCTAAGATGTCCGATATATTCCAGGAACTTTATAGAAAGCACCATCTATGCCTAAATATGCAAGTTTCTGTGTTTGTGTGTTCAGACAAAGTTCGTGCTCGCTATGGGTGTGGTTACTGGGATATATTGGACATCTTATGGGAAGATATTGAACTTTGTATATTATATACTGACGATCCATCGTATCTTGGAGTGAAACCGTGATAGTGGTCAACAAGCTTGATTTCTACGTATTCTAAGGTAGAAATCATTATACTACCCATCAAACCCATACAAATTCGTCTATCGCATTCCATATGAAATTGATCAAGTTACAATAAACAGTCAGTATATATACCTACATGCGTAGGTATGTGTAATGTATATATTTTTACATACATAGTTATATACAATTATAGGATAAGGACTGAAAATATATATAATTAAGGATATAATTATATGTGTTTTTGGGTTTTGGTGTGAACACCAGTTGAAAGTTTCAGTCCGGCAACTTTTGGGACAAGCACGGGCTTCAACTTTTTCTGACACGAATGATCGACGTCTCTAACTGACCCACAAGCCAGCCGCTGAGCACGATTTCAGTCGTCCGGCATCCAGTGTGGTCAAGCCATAGTCTATACTGTCTACTTGACTTGGTTCACTCAAGTGTAAATATATATGAAAGTTTCCCAAGAAAACTTTCATTCTCCATTTTCTCTCCTGTTTTCTGTCCTGGCACCAGGGGAACTCCATAGTCCAGTGTACAAATATGGGGTTAAGTCAGAGAGTTCCTTCTTTTCTTTATTCTTTTGGTTTCACTAAGTATAGCGAAGGTTTAGTCAGAGTGAGTGAGTGAGTGAAGGAGAGGATCTCTTTCTCCTGTATGGTCAAAATGAGAATTTTCAGCATGAGCGTCTATGAAGCATTTGATATGAGCTGACGTGACTTGTCTTGGGAGTCTTGACCGTTAGCAATTTAGTTTGTTATTTATATAGCTATAGCTATATCTGTAGATCTGCTGCTACTTTGCTGAGGGAGTCGACTTCGACTTCAACTTCGAGTCTGTTTCATTTCCTTCTCTGTAGTCCGTCTGTACATATTCTAAAGTATCATAGTACTGTGTGTGTAGTTTAGCTTGACTCAACTTGACTTGGCTGTATGCAGCTTAACTTAACTTTGCTCGCTTGCTGAACTGAACTGAACTGAACTGAACGATTGTATATAGTTTCTTGTTCCAAAGCAACCAGGAAGAGCAAGTGGAGTGTCTGAGTGGAGTGGAGTTGAGTTGAGTTGAGTCAAGACAAGTCAAGTAGAGAGAAAACATAGTACATAGAATATAGATAGTTATATATATATAGTGCAACTGCCTTGATATGAGAAAAGAGAAGAAGAGGAGGAAGAAGAAGAAGAACGATCGCAGATGCATCAGTTGTCGAAGAACCTGGAGAGAGTAAACGAAGAGGAATGGATTAAATCGTTTCCACTTTCCAGAGCTTGTTTATGTGGCCCTATGAGAGCAGTTCCACTCCGTTCCAGTTCTGATCCTTCCTTCTTTGTGTGTGTATTTGGTATGGGATGAGTATCGGCATTTACTAGAGTCTACTCAGGGACTGGAACTAGATACGAGTAACTCACCGACTCTTATGGGGTCTACTGTCCTTACTTGACTTGCCTTGACTTGACTTGACTGAAAAGAGATAAGAGACTTCACATCACAGAGATAGACAGATGGGCAGATATAAATGTATGGAAATGTGTCAGTCTGAGAAAACATCTTGAATGAAAACATTGACGGAGTAAACTAAACCAAAGCAAAGCATAAGATGGAGAAAGTAGACAAGATCGCTGCGAAGCTATAGAAACTCCGTTTCTACTTTAAGAAAGAAACAGATCCAACCGTGGTGGAATAGTATTCTGTATCTCTTATCTTTGTGTAGGTTAGGATGGTAAAAGGAGAGAATGTGTTTCAGGTTTACCTTAGAAAATCAAGATGCGTATGAGAAAGTAGAGAAGCGTAAAAAAAATTTCTTGTTTTTGGTGAAAGGATAGAGCCGGTTGGTATACGATGTGCATCTATATAGTTTCTAGGTGGAATCTTGACTTTACTCCAGTTTCTTTATTTCATACAGTTTGGTGAACTTCACTGGTTTTTCGTGTTTAGGTAAGTCAGTCTAGCTTAGTTGACTCTTCTCTTCAGGCTGAATATACAACTACAAACTTTGGTTTAATATCTGGTGTGATAGTGTGACTCCTCTAGTTCCGCATGTTCTTGACTGTTATTACTTCACACGATCTTCACTCAACCATTCAAAGTCAACTCAGTTCAATTCAATTCGCAATCAGTGGTGAAGTGATGCTTTTTTGCAAATGTAGTTCTTATCGTTGTGGGATCTTTCATAAATTATGTCATCGTTCTCTTTAAACAGCATATTGGATTCTTGGTTCGTATTTTAGTTATGTTACTTGTTTTGAAAAAAAATCAGGTGGCGATACTCCGTAAAAGTAGCCTCTAATCGCCAAATTCCCTATTTCTATATTTATCTAAGAGTTAGATTTGTCGTGACTCCGAATCTGCAAGAACACGCTACGTCAAGCGCCAAACAGATTTTTCAGCCAAATATTTTATTGTAAATTTGAAACTAAAATGCTTTGATATTTTTCTATAGAATGAATAGGAATGTATTCAAAGGATATAAAATACCGAATTCTCCATCCAAAATAACTAGTACAGATTTGGATTTATAATACGGTGGAGCAAAAGAACAAACAAATCTATTCAGTTTTGTAATATCGCGTGAAAGCTGGGTTTTGAATTGCTGAGCATCGTGTTTCTTTTTAAATCTGGTTAAATCGTCTCCCATTTTTTTAAATTTGAATTTTCTCCCATTTCATCAAAAGAAATCATTTTAATTGTAATTGTAATTGCTTTATTGCCAAAAACATCAAAATTACAATTACAGTATAAACTTCCATGATACTAAGTAATCAAAACTTAACTTTTGAGCGGTATTACAAAACTTAGTAACACATTTTATTGTGGCCAAAAGAGTTTTTCGCTCCACTCGCACCCTTTGAATGTATAATGCTTTGAAACTCCTACAAAATGTATTACCATTATCAAGGTTGTACGATGAATAGAAGTCTGTTGAATAAAACCAATTTTCCTAGAAAAATGTTTTACCTTAGAATTTCTAAGGAAGTTATTAAAATGTAACTGCTAAAGTCGACTACCAAGAGAAACCTTATTTTACCTCTAAAGTAATAATTTTGTATGGGTATAGATAATGTTGTAGAATTTTTCGAAATTCCTTGAGAGGACTAATTTTTGCTCTACACGTATCTACCATGAACATTTTCATACAAAAGCATCCAATGCAATTTGATGCAGCGGAAAATTCTATGGAGTCAACTTGCTGTATACATAAATATTTAATTAATATCCCTCATCTGTTGGACGAAAAAGATTCAAAATCTCTCCTTGACTTCTGACTTTCAAACTTCAAACTATTATTACTTCCAGATTTTGTAGTTTACAATATACATTATACATATTTTATTATCATTACCTACGTAAATCAGCTTCCATGAATTTAGCATTATTTTTTTTAAACATTACCAGGATGAATTGGTAGTGCTTATTTTATACATATACCAACCTGAATTCAAGGGAGCTTACATCAATATAATATTATTATTATTAAGCCGTCCGAAGACTTTATATTTTGTTCTGAGGCAAAAGGAAATAAAATTGAATCTGTTTGCATTGAATTGGATTGTTTTACTATAGCAAAAGTCTTACAGTCGTAAAGTCTCCTGCGATATAGCAAACATATGAATCCATGCACCCACGTAGGATTGTTTTTACTTTACTTATTTCTTTTCTCGGGTGCTCTAAGCCAAAACCAACTGCAAATAAACATGCCAAGATTCGCATACCGCACGCGTACTTTCCATTCACATTCAATGCCTACAATACAACACAACAGAACATCCTCGAAGGAGTCTCCCAACTATGCGTGTACGTCTGCATGTATGTATGTATGTGTGTTTACGAAAGCTATGAGGCGTGAAGAATGCCGTGCGATGCAAGCCAGAACAAGACAGGAGGACAGAAAGAGACAGAGACAACAGCAGCAGATTAGACAGACGTGCAATTCAACAACTACTTCGTTTACAATTCACAATTTCACAATCTCTTTCCACCTCCTTCCACTCCCTCCCACTTAAACATTCTATGGTCACATTCACAGAAATACATACATACATACTTCCTTCACTTTATTGTGATACGCTGTGCTCTGTAATTGAAACTGGTTCCGCTTCATCTTATGCGAAAATTTCTGCCAGCTTGGAATTAAAATTACTTTCTATAAATAGGCAGGTCGGAAGTCAAAGAATTACGAGTACAGCAATGCAAGGTATTAGTTAAGTTGAAGCTATTACACACATAACATAGGCATAATAATAACATTGGTATTTATGCTTACGCTATACTCACTAAAGTTGATACTTATTAGCGTAAAGTGTATATATACCTATTTACCACATTTATTTATTCAAAAGATGGCCGGGAGACAAACTACCAAACTACTGAGGAATTCTTATAATTTTCCATAATTCGATAGCATACCCTAAGAGCCATACCTTCCCACGTATTCAGGAGTAGTATAAACCATTGTAGTACTCCTCAAAACCTCTCTATATATGGTAAGTTATGGCTCCTAGGCTATACTGAGGAATTATATACCGTCTGGAAAATTTATAAGAATACCTCAGTACACCTTATTTATCCCAGCCTTGGTTAGAGTCGTAGGTCATTTTTGGAGACCCGAAAACTTTCAAAAACCACATTTTTAAATTTAAATCCATAACATCTTATAAATTGTGCATTTTGACACTCAAATTCAAATTTTCGGTTTTTGCCCCCCCCCCCCATTTTAAGAGTAGTGATGTTAATGTTTCACGTTTTCAGGTTGTATGATAATGTATGAAATATGAACGATGTAAGTAGCGACATATTTGCACAAATAAATTATTTAGAAATTTAACAGTTTAAATGGCGACTACATACTAATAACAAAGTGTAATGCAACTATTGAGCAGAAAGCTTAAAGAAGAGCTTAGCTTTGTTATCTTGTTACCTTGCATGAA
>JAAXYV010000599.1:0-11712 GCA_036851875.1 Novacerus sp. FZ-2019
TATGGTTAGATACATAATAACTGGAATTGTGTGACGGACTGGAGAGTAGAATATGCAGTAGAAATGGAACTGAAACGGATTGCTTGTTCTGTTTTCTAGTTTGCTGACTGTGTGCAGTTTGCATTCGTAAAGTAAATCTCTTCCGCTAATAAACGGTACAAAGGATAACAGTACTCTAAAGTCCACAATACTGAAGTAGTGGAAGGATAGTATAGACATCCCAGCTTTACATCTATTTTGCTTTGGCTTTACTTTAAGAGCAGAATTTACTGGAGTCAGTAAAATCGTATATGAAATAAACCACCTCTGCTTACTACTATTCCTTTCCTATTCCTCTTTCACATTGCATTGCATTGGTTTGGTTTGGTTTGGCATTACAGATACAGACCCACACACACACACATCCACCGCACTTGAAGTATTTGGCATATAGAGTAACATACAGTGAAAGTCATGACGCTAAAGGCAAAGTCGTAGCCAAAATGACCCGTGACACAATTTTATGGGGTAATACGCCCCCGAAAATGTCATTTTTTGCCACATTCAAAGGTCGTCAAATGATCAAATGGGAGTGTGGGACCCTTAAAGTCACACTACTTCCTACACATCCAAATCTACTTGACTACATCTCACGAATAGAATTGACTTGGCTTACCGTTCACAGCAGCCCATCACATCACATCTCACAAACATCATCTGTTCTATCCTTTCTCATTTTCTCTCTCTCTCCCTCTCTCTCTCTCTACATTTACACATACTACTGAAATGTAGATCACTTCATTTCATGTCTCCTCCAATGAACCATTATATTCTATATAAAAGAAACATAGGGAGATACTTGATCTTCATTCATGTAGGTAATAATATCTCTATATTCTGTTTTACTCCTACGATTCGTTGCGTTACGTTACATTACATTACATTACAATACGTTACGGTAGGTTCGGCGTTACTCTACATTGCATTACTATTAGTTAGTTACATTCTTCTCTGCTTCTTAAAGGCAATTCAGCTCCCAGAGAGAGTAAGTAGGTTTAGCCAAGAAAATTCAAGTCAAGTCAAGTCAAGTCAAGTCTAGCCAAGTGTAGCTTTGTTTAGTGTAGTGGGTAGTTGAAATGAAATAAATGAAACTGTATAGTTGAAAATGATGGGATGTTTACGTTTGTTGTTTAAGTGTCAGTAATTCTGACCGAAGTGCCAGTAGAATTGCTCTTTAATTGTTTGGCATGAGGATTGAGCATCTTTCTACATGCATAGAGGACATCTTGAGCTGAAACAGTCAAGTTAAATGAAGTCATTCACTCAGTCACTCACTCATATATATGTATGTATGTATAGATGTATAGATGTGTATGTATGCATTATTATAGTCATAGTCAGTCACTGCAGCATAGGATGGCATTAGCAATAGCATTGGAGTAAGCGAGAGTCAAAGTCTACTATCTGTATTGCATATTGTATGTACAAATGTCTTAAATGTTAATATAATTTAATGTGGTGTAGTGAAATGTTCTGTAATTTAATTTAATGTAATGTAATGCTGTAATTTTAATGTACTTACGATTAGCGTATACTACTACATTAACTCAGTAGTGGAAAAGAAATGTAGATGATTTGTATAAGTGATCCTATACGGAATACGGCAAACTAGTAGTACTTAATGCAGTAGACTGCACCTGCACCGTAGTAAAGTACAGATGGTACACCATAGGTACATAATATAACTAAAGTACAGTACAGGTTCTTTAGTATTTAGTATTCTAGAACCAGAATATTCTAAATGATTCCATCTGAGGATTTTTGTTGCTTCTCTTCTTTAATTTTCATTTTAATCAAATTATCGTAAAATTATTTTTATACTTCCGTATTTCTTTCATTCTATGCTTCATTATCAGTGCATTTCACTGCACCTGTGACGTCAGTAGTAGAGTGCATTAATTCGAACGATACAAAATTGCATGTAGAAAATATACCTCCGCCTTTTACTATTTCACTCCTACTTTTATTATTTTTTATTAATACCATGATGCAAATGATTACAAAAATAAAATTTTATGATGAATTATCCATCCCACAAAGGATTAATTAAAGTTGCTATTCAGCTTATATATTTATAGAAGCCGATTAAAAATAAACAACAAAGTGAAACCATGTTCTTTTCAAGGTATCTTGTGGCATTGCTATTTCTACACAATAATAACTTTGTTTATAATAAGAATAATTTCTCTTCCCATATATACAAAATAAATGCCGTCATAGGTTTGCTCTGGAGCACGGCGTCAAAGCGGTACAGTCGGTGACATCTGTGTCACTGTCTTCGACATAATATGTGTATCTTCCTTTCCTCTATTGTCTCCCATACTTACTCACTCCCATGCCATCCGTCTTATTTGCGCCCAACCGAAGCCAACCCATCTAATCCAGTCCAATCCAAGGCAACCAAATGTAATGCAACATCAACTCTTCACACAAACTTAGACTGGGGACAAGGGAAATACAATATACAACTCAAACTTCAACTTCAACTCCTGGTTGAGAACTCTTCGACCATGTATGCTACGTTATCTCACTCACACGCCTACTGTCATTTCCCCATCCAACTGTACCCGGTTTTCTTATCCATCCATATAAAGACAAGAGACAAGACAAGACAGTATATAGAAACACATACACAAGACAAGACAAGAACCTCATCCAAACTAAAGTACAGCAAAGTAAAGTAAAGTAAAGCAAAGTATAGTAAAGTAAAGTAAAATAGCTTCTTCGTTTGTCTTGTCTTGTCTCCTCTTGTCTAGGCTGTCTTTCCTAGTCTCCCTTCCTTAACTAGAGTAAAAGTTAATGCTCATCCCAACTGAACTGGAAATAAACCCATTAGGCTACATTTTACATTACATTACAGTACATTACAATCCAATCCAATCCAATCCAATGCACACACTCGAGTTCGAGTTGGAGTCTTCCTTTACATTAGCTCAGCTCAGCTTAGCTCAGCCTCAGTGCATACACAGCTTAGTTAGTTAACCAAAGCTTCTAGCAGCATGAAAACATTTTTACGCTAAGTACGTAGCCGTGTTCATGTATAGGCTTGTTCCTCTGTTGTTTCTTTCGCCTCATCTCTCCTTTTCCATCTATCTACTCTTCGTACTCAGTGCTCTCTTGTTTGTTCATCTATGAATGTCTAACAATAAGTTTGACTTGTTTAATATCCACATAGCTCCGCTACTTGAAAGTATATAACCAACCAACCAGGCAGGACCGGCATAGACAATATATACACCGTGTGTAATCTATGTTTACAGACGACCAACAACACACCCACAGAGAGAACGAGAGAAAGACAGAAAGATTCTGTATTATCTGCATTATACATAGTAATTGTGCTGTGATATTGTTGTATTTGCATTTGTACTCTATTGTATTGCTTTGTAGCTGAATGGTCAAGTACAGATGTACGTTGAGGTTGAGAGAGAGAGAGCAAAGGGAAGGCAAAGGATTAAGACCAAACCAGTCTGTGTTTTGTTTGTTTTGCCTGGAAAAATTCAATTATTTCTATTCCATCTGATGATAATATGATGAGAGGTAGAATATATATATATAGAGAGATGCACGTATGAGTAATGTATATATATGTGTCTGTACAGGCATAGAGAATATCTGTAGAATGAGAGCGAACTGAAGAAGTATAGCTTCAAGCAAATATTCTGAGATCTCCCTCTTCGTCAGCGTATAACTGAAATGAGTTGAGTTGAGTTAAGTCAAGTTCAGTCTATTCAAGTCAAGCCAAGCCAAGCCAAGCCAACGTCATAAGACCAAGTCAAGTCAAACCAAAGCCGTCTTATTAGTTTTGCTTGAATACTCTGAGAAAAAACAAGCTCGACAAAAATGCCCCTACAAGAAGAACAAGGGTTCTCATTTGGTACGGTATAAACGCATAGATTTCTGTTAGATAAATTAAATTAAAGAAGAAGTAGCTTAGCTTTAGCTCAGTTTGCCTTGCTTTGCATTGGTTTGCCTTGTATTGCATTGAATTGCCTTGGTTTAGCTTCGGCTTTGGCGTTGGCTTGGGCTTGGAGTAAGAGAAAGAAAAAAAGACAGCAAACAGGTTGGGCCAAAAAGTACATCAGAAAGTCCAATGCAATGCAATCCAATTGAATCCATTACATGAAATGAATTTAAAAAAACAAAGCTAGACTTCCTTCACCCGTTCAACAATTCAAACACTAATAACATTTGAGTTCAGTGTTATGTTGAAGAACTTGACACTTGAAGCGCAAAATTGCTTCGAAAAATTCTATCATTTACAACAACAACTAGATGAATTTTTTGGAAATAACTTGCCTCTTGCCTTCTCATTGCATTAACTTACCTCCTACCTCGCTCCACAAATAAAATGCAATGCTTAACAATACTTTACAATACAAACAGTACAATTGATACAATGTAATGCAATCATCTACCCTACCTACCTCCCTACCTGTACCTAACAATTATTTCCGTCTCACATGCCACTGTGTGCAGAACAGAAGTAGACAGACAGACACAAAAACAGAGACAATTTTTCTACTTCCAAATTCTATTCTCTCCTCTTTTAATCCCATGGAGTCTATCTATTCATCTACACAAATATAGTAGTCTAGTTCAGGTCATACAAGTACCAGAGAGTCATTTAATTTCTTGCTGCAATTCAGTCTTGTTATTGTTTCTCCAGCACTATCATACCAACTCCATTTATAATAGAGTTGCTATCACTCACTTAAGAAATAAGTTGTATTCTACTTGGTGGCTCCAGCTATGCATCTGTATTCTGTTCAGTCACTTCTAATGTACTATCGAAGTGTTATTTACAATGTTTACGAATTTTTCTGTTCTGTTCTCTGGTGTTGGTTGTGATGTTGCGATGTTAATGTTGTATTTGTATAAATATTCTTACAACAAACCAACCAACAGCCAACCCACGTACTCCTTGTTTTGTTCGCTTGGATTGATGTAATGAAAATATATATGTATATTTCATAGCAAGAGGTAAGGCAATTACGCTCTCAACGGTGGCATCATATGGCAAATTAATGCAGTTTCAGTTGCTTTGCTTGGAGTTTTGGTGGTGGCAATAGTAATGATATTAGTGGTTCTAGTGGTGTGGTGATAGGCAATTTTACCAGTTTTTGTGAACATCAGTATGTTTAGACCTCTTTGCCTTATTGTGCATGCATCCTTATTATAATACTTACTTGAGCATTATTAAGCAAAGCAGTTCAGGAGTAAAGTAAAGTGTCTAAAGCACTACAGTATAAACAGGCAGACAGCTGATCGGTATAAAACTTGTCGAATAGTACATCCACTGCTTAATGCCAAAGTGGCGAGCGGCAAACACGACAAAAAGAAGAAAATATAATGGAATTGAAGAGTTACTGCATACAATATACAGAATATACAGACAGTGTAGTTGATTCGGGAAGGCATAATATATATGTATATACAATATACGTACTCGCCTTATTGTTACTTAGAGTTAAGTTAGCTCATTATACAATCCCACTATTACTAGTACTACATCCAAAGTCACACACACTACGTGTACTACGTCGTATAGAAAGTTAGAGAAGTTTAAGTCTGTGTGGGATTATTAGGGTACTTAAAGAAAAGGTGCGAAACGTGCGAACAGGAGCCAATTAAGTTTACTGGACTGAACTGAACTGGAGAAGAGTTGAGTTAGAGTAAGCAGACCAGATCACCTCACATCAGATGAGAGAATAGCAGCAAAGCGAGTCATTCTTGACTAAACTCTTGAACGAAGAAGAGCAGAACGGAAGAGGAACCCACACCACTGCCGAGGAGGGGAGCTTAGTTGAGAAGATAGATACAAAGCCGGAGCGGAATTGTATATAGTCAGCAGGGTCTCTATCTCGCTCTCTCTCTGTATACTACTTTTTCTTGTATTTTGACGTCGGTACTCTGTTCTGTATTCTTGTGTTCTGCGAATGAATTTGAATCCTTATTCGGTTCATGCTCATGTTAAGGCTTAAGCTAAGTTAAATTAAGTTAAGAATGAAATTGTATTGCTCCTTGCCTACACTCCCCACGTATTCCCCTTTATTTCTAATTTATTATGCAAAAATTCATAGCTTATCTAATGGATGGATACTACAGTTTTATACCTAATTACTACCTATATAGGTTGCACATTACATAATTAGATAAAAGATTGTCCATTTTTGTAAATTCACGGAAACATTACACATGCATGAGTTGCATGCTGGGTTGGGTTGGAGGACTTGGAGCTTAGAGTTTGATTAATGTTTGAATTGAATTGTGTATTTTACAAGTTTTTGTACATACGTGTTAATGTTTATGGTTGCGTTTTATTTTAGATGGGGGATTTTTTGATAATTATGTCGATTTTTACCCTGCCCTGCGTGAGATTTGGAAGCGATTTTAGTATCCTAGGGTAGGGTTTACAATTAAATTTGTTCCCTGAGCAGTGAAATGAGAGTTGGTTTTTCTTAATATGTCTAGTAAATTATATTAATTTTTAATCTAATCTATTTATTTGAGCTCACAATTCCTGAAATCTGATATTAAGTAGGTAATATAATAATGCTAGGGTAAAAAATTGTACAGAGTTCAAAGCCTGAGTTTACAGAGCAAAGCTATCGTAATTTTGGAAAGTCACTTTGAAAGTTTAAGGGGTGAGAGAAAAATACTTGTTTCTGTGATAACATATTGGTTATTGATTTAAGACTTTGGATTCCGATTCCATGAAAGTAATACTATAATGAGAGATAGTACTATTTGCAATAATGTGTGCTTGTATGGTTTGTTAATTTACAAGGATTTGTCAATATGGCAGATATACACTGAATGTTACCTTTATCTTATGCATGCAAAACTTGCTCAGCCGGTTTTCTTTCCCTATCTTGAGCAATAGGCAAAGGCAAACCAAAACTCCACACCAACTTTGTATTGTTCCTTGAAATTTATGAAAATGATAATTTGCTTCATGAGTTAGGATGAAAGTCTTCAATTTATAATATTATATTCTTGTTGCCAACAGCTAAGTTTATATTTATAATCACATCACAGCGTATCTACAATACCTTTAGAATTATATTCTCAAGCACCTCAAGAGAAAGGTACGAGCATCTAGTGTAAATAAATATATCCTAGTTTGTTGCACCTTGACATATTTCAAACCCCAAAAACCTACAATATACTTTTCTTTTGATACCAAACAAATTTATCTTTAATTTCTTTAATTAGGTCATCTTTTCTGTGAAAGACAAGACAATACAGTAGTATGTCATAAAATTCCAAACTCTCAACTATAAGCAACACATAAATTCTCTCACAAACTATCCAATATTCCGGCATCCCAATATTGCAATTCACATTTTAGCCAAAATTTGTTCAATTCCGACAAAATCTAAGCCAAGACAAAAAAAGTCGAGTCACATACTATGTCTAATGTTTAGTTTATTCCGCCCATTGCAATATAAATTCCACCTTCATGTATATTGTATATCCATTGTAATCACTGTGATCAAGGAAGAAACATATTCCATTCCATCCATTTTTTCCCATCCCATCCTTCTTTATCCCAGCAAAGGTAATCCAAACCAAACCAAAGTCAAACCAGCCCTGCCTTTTAAACATATATAATTATACACTTCTACATCTTCTATTCGTAAATACTGGAGCATGGACAAAAGTAAGTCGGAAAAAACCTCAGCAGTGCTCATTCTAATGCAATGCGCTCCCATCACATCATGTCAGTCAGCAAGACTCTTCACTTTATATATATAATAAATAAAACACAGCTTAGTCTATTATATATATACTGAAAGCACAGAGTTTATTACAGGATAGGATAATATAGAATGATCCCATTCCAATTTAATCAGGAGGTATGAACCTCTTGATTAGATTAGATAAACTGACGACGGACGGAAGGTAAGAGTATACAGAGTAGAGCAGGTAGCGTTTTAAGCTCTGCGATATTGAACAATGAAATATTGGAAGAAGCTACGGTTGGGAGGAGGTGACTTGGCTTGTCTTGTTTTGACTTGCTTTGCTTAGCTTTCCTTTCCTTTACTTTACTTTGCTCAGCTTAGCTTTAGATTGGACTGGACTGGACTTTTCTTGCCTTCACTTGGAATTGCTAGGCTTGCTGTGGAATACAACCCGAGCAATATTATCGTATCGTAGAGAGATAGATAGAGATAGATATGTGGAAGCATTAGGGACATAAGTATACATTACACTATGAACAATACATACATGTTTATTCGTAAAGGAAGGCAGACAAGAAAAAGACTCAGAGACTCAAGTCAGAAGGCTAAGCCTAATCTAAGACGCAGAGTAGTAAGTCAATTTCATTTCTTATCTTTGTTTTGTTTTTTTTCATGATGCTGTAATCTGTATTCAATCTTTGCTTGCCTCGGGATTCATATTAATAATGTAATTGATGTAATTTATGGGTCTTTCTTTGCACAATAGATGCATGGAGAGAGGAAGCAAGATATTTTCAGCTCTGCTCTGCATTGTTCAGCAATGGTGAATTAAACAATTCAACTTAACTTACGCTACGTTAGGCAAGGCAGTGAAATGTGATACTGTACACTGCAATTTAATTTTAAGTTTGATTTGATTTAGTTTTGATGGTTTTGTTTTCTTGTTGGGCATTCTAGGATTTAATCAGAATGAAACTAGATTAGAACTGACATTGCTTAATACAGACTACAAGGGGTTCTACAAAAGATCGAGTAATTAATCAATTAATGCGCAGTGAAAATGTCCTATATGGGGAGGCTGGAGTGTACAGGATTGTGGCTGTATATTTATATTTGGCTTTCATATGAGCATACATTTTCAGCGAATATAAATTTCGTTTTATAAATGCAAAATTTCTGCGCCATTTGTAAACAATTTCTGCGGTCCAGAAATTATGCTTCCTTCAGTTAGTCAGTTTACAAATTGTGCCAGTAGGGTTTAGTAATTGTGTGATAAAGTTCTATCTAAATACGATTATTTAAAAAAATAAAATTGGGGAAATTTGAAAAGTGAGAATTTTCTCTTTCGGTTTGGTTCCCACCCGATTGTGTCTCCTACTTACACTGCTTGTCTTGTGTGCATTCGTAGGTTTACTTGCCTTCTTCTTGTGTTTGTGTTTAGTATGTCTAAGTAAACCTAAGTGTGGAAAGAATAAATGTAAATATGCTTGGAGTTGTACATACATACATATATTTGTAGTTGTATGAGATGTGGGTTGGTTTGATTTGGATTGGCTTGTATTAAGGATATACGATACGACACTACTTTCCTTATACATTGTATATATGGTTGAGAATACCGGATGAGAAGAGATGAGATGAGTAAGACCATACAGTCAAGTTAAGTCAAGTTAAGTCAAGCCAAATTAAGCAAAGCCACTCCGGTTTGTTCCAATGTTTAGAAATCCCATATGTGTTAGTTAGGGTGGTGATGGTGATGGGAATGTGAATGTATTTTGTGTATTTGTATGTTGTATGTGTGTTTGGTCGGCTCTGTCTGTATGCCTTACAGTGTAAAAATAAACAGTCAAGCCGGGATGGTTGGTGGCTGGCTGGCTTGGTTAGTCGTACAAGTCAGTTGTTCAATTCAATCCTTCTGAATCTCTATATACCTAGTAGTAGAATACTGTGCCTGGCTAAGCCTACTACGCTGTTTTACATTACTTGCATGTATACATTTCACTTCTCTTGACTCGTAACTCTCTCTCTCTATACCTTATACTCTATACATGATACCATGATGCTGTTCTCTTTTCTAGGTTTTCACCTTGATAGACTTCAATATAAAAAACTGTGAAAATTTTAATATATTGCTAAGGAAACATTAGTAAGACTGTAGCAACTCCACATTCATTATAAATTTGCTACTATTTTCCTGTGATGCCTATTGCCAAAGAAAACCTTTAAATGTAAGTCAGGAAAAAGTTTGACTTATTTTTTTAATTTGTGTGCTGTTGAAATCATACATAATAGCAACCAAAAATATACATTGAAGTCAAATGAATTAAATTCTCAAATGTATAAAAATCTTTCATTATCTGTAGTAATTTAACCAAATATGAATTTAAAAAAGTAGGATTAAATTTAATTTTGTTCTAATTTATCTATAATTTTAAATGAATTATAATTCCGTCATGAAAACGGGGTATTATGCATAAATACAGGTAAGTACAATTAATGAGAGTTAAGTGTGAAATGTATCGAGTTAATGTATAGGTGTAGATCAGTACAAACTGCTCTCTCACGGTCAGTTTCAAACTACATTTGCAAATTTCTGACACTCACGACAAATTATAATGAATACTATTAGACCCAGACCTCTAAAGACGTAGTAAACATGTACACCGAAGGAAAAATTGAATAAAAAATGTGTATTAATCAGATAGTTAGGTGTTAATAAGCATCGAATTATAAATGTCTTATCACAATGAATTTCGAATTTATGCAGGAAGTACATATTTCAAATGTTTTCAAAATCAAAGTTAAATTCCAACCGTTTTAAATTATAAATCATTGTGTTATAGTAGAGAATTCAAAATTGAATCAAATGAGTTCAGTATGTAGGATTCAATTGATCTGTGAGAATTTTATAAAATAAGAACTTCTACTGAAAGAAATTAATGGTTCATTACTTTCAACTGATTTAATACTCAAATTGGCTAAAATAAAAAAAAATCGGTTCAAATTTCTGATGCACTCGTTTACATTGTGTTGCATTGCACTAATATTCATGAACTGCTCTGTATACAGGCGAACTGCTATTCATAAAGTAATTTGTCAGAACTTAATTTCAGTGAAGTGACGATACAGTTAAGTATATCGAAAACTGATTTACATCATATAATTATTATTGTGAAGATGACTATTAAACTAACCATATCACCCAACTTTTTAAACTAAGAAAAAATTATAAAAGATAGAGGAGAAAGGATGAGCGGTTACAATGCAATACAGTTTTTATGGGGTAAACGTATCAGTGAAATCCGACAGGAACTCCCCGAAATCTTTTACAGGCAATGTTGTCGCCATCTCCGCATAGAGGGTAAAACTTCAACCGAAGCAAGAGCGGTTCTACTGCTGGTGAGCAAGTTCCTTCATAGAGGGGAGATATGTGTTCTTTGAAGTTACTGTACTTGACGCAGACACACTACACTTGCCCTACTGCATTAATTTGAGTTCAACTGGGTTTCATTTTACTACTATTATAAATTGCTCAATAACAGTATTATTGCGCATTGATTGGCATTCATCATTTAAAAATCTATTTTATATTGTACCATGATATTTTTCGTGCTACAAAGATCTGTGTATAATTTCATTAAATACAATTTATGTACATCAATATAAAAATCTTTTTGAAGTTCAATGTCAATCAAAATATTTTCTAGCCTTAATAACTACGGTGGAAATTCGGAAATTGAAAGTTAAAACGGAATTGACACACTGAAAACTTAACTAAAGGGTGGAATTCAGCAACCAAAAATCACCACTTCAATTCCACCTCCACTCCAGAAATCAACACTTTGAAGCATTTCGTACTCATGGTAACAAAATCTCCTATCCAAATTTGTATCGAGAACATGATGGAGTGTTTATGATATGAGAATTTGAGTGGAGTATGAGTTTCACTTTATGGTTGCTGAATTCCAAAAAAGTAGATTACCTA
>JAAXYV010000600.1:0-11709 GCA_036851875.1 Novacerus sp. FZ-2019
AATAACTCTGATGACCTTTGACCATCTGACCCCATTTTTGAACCTATCCAAATTTTGAACCTCAAAAGTACGTGTGCCAAATTTGGACTCGATTTGTCAAAGCGTTCGGACGTTATTGCGCGGACACACAGACAGATATACATTGCATTCGAATAAAGAAGCTGAGACTTCTTAATAAAGCAAAGCAAAGCAAGTCAAGTCTTTTGTAGTTTCTTTCTCCTGGTCTTTTGAGTTAAATTGTTTCGAAGGTGAAATGAAATAACTGGGAATGGAATATGTATGAGGCACGAAGTTTTGCGTGCGGGAGTGAGCGTGCTTTGCATTGGGTTGTTGGCGGGGCCGGGTTAAGTTGAGTTGGGTTGGGCTCAGTGTTATCCTGTTCTTTGGTTTGGTTTGGTTTTCGCTACTTACTGCAGAACTTGCATTTCAATAGGCAAGGTCTAATATTATATGTATATTCCATATAGAAACAGAGAGAGAGAGTATTATTTTGTATCTATATAGGTAGGTAAGGTAGGTAGGTATAATATGATATTATTGTGTTTTGTGTTATGAACATAAAGCTTCAGATTTAAAGCTGAGTTTGACTTTCAAGTGCGGATTGTCGGTAAGATAAGACTTACCTTAAGCAGCGACAGAGGGGAAGGCAAGGGTATGGCGTTTTGCAGAGCCTGCCATTTGCCAATATTGCCAAAAATCGTAGCCAACCAGTGACCAGTTTAGGATTTTGTTTCGATTCCTTGACTGACTGACTGACTATATATACTATTTACCTATATGTGGAATGGAGTTAAAACATGGACTTTACTTTAATGCCGCCGTGATATTATTAAGTGTAACATGTGTGTGTGTAGTGTAGTATAGACTTGAGTGAGACTGTACTCTTTGTTTGTTGTACGCTTTACTGTGTTGAAGTGAAATGTAAATGTAAAACGAATATGTAGAAATAAAATGAAAGTAAATGAACGTTTATATTGACTGAGACCGCTCCGTCCCGTTCTTTACTATAGAGCTAGTAGGGTTTATATTATACCGTATGTAAAATGTGTAATAAAATCATGGCATAAAATAAGGGGGAAGAAATATTATTATTTTAAAGTAAGTGCCTTCCCACAGCAGGTTGGAAATAGAAGTTAAAACCTTGCATGTGTATTTGGACAGTTTGGTTGGATTGAATTTGATAGTAGAATTGTACATGCATACTACGGTATATTGTAGAGAAGCTGAAACGATTTAACGGACTGAACAGACACGACACGACGGGGCATTGGACATATACGAATAGTGTGCAGTATAATGCTCAAGTGAAGTGAAGGAATTTAATAAGCTAGGGCAAAATAAAGGCAAGGCAAGGCAAGTCAAGACAAAATTGTAAAATAAAACATGCAAGGTGGTTGTGGTGGTGGTGGTGGAGAGAGGAAGAAATGAAAAGTGCATTTCATTTCCTCTCATTTTTGTTTCACGTGTTTAACTTTTGGCTCACATCATACAGCAACATCACCTCAGATCGTGAAAGGATTTAATTTAATTTAATTTAACTTTATATTACATTATTATGTAACAGAGTACCTATCTTTATAATATATATATGTATATATATATATAATTTATATAAAGTATTAAAAGTAAGTGAGTTAAGTAAGTATGGTTGAACTTAAAAGTTTAAGTACACTTAGTGATTATCTATGGTTTAGTGGGATAAAAGTTTTCTGTGAATAGTATCGCTTTTTGCGTAATGTAGTAAAGTGCAGTGAAGTCAAGCCAAGCCAAGTTAAGTTAAGTCAAGTCATGTGAGAGAGGTGTATTGTATGGATAGGAGAGTTTAGTTCACGCAGACTAGAGGAATAAGAAAAAAATATATAGTTTTTTCTCTTGTGCAAATTTTTTTTTATTCTGCCACTAATGTGTAGCAAGTAAAGTAAGTAAGTATATGGAAGTGGAATAAGGATTTTATTTGATCTGAGGCAATAAGGCGAAGTAAAGTAAAGTAAAATAAATTAAAGTAGTACTCTGTGTTTGGTTTGTTGTATTATAGTAAAGTAAGTAAGTAACCTGAGTTTGAGTTCACTTGCTCGAGCGTGAAGGCATCTTGATGAGAGAGAGATTTTTTTTCTAAGTCTCTGAAATGAGTGAAGAAAAGTGAATTGAAAATAACAAAAAGTAGTTTATCTGTGTATATGAGAACAGTAGGTAGGTATAATAATATTATATCGGTATGTATCATGATAAAGGTATGTAGATAGATACATATTATGTCTGGTTGTACTGTGTAGCACTTATGTTGTATGAAGGTATGTACGTACATCTATAATAATATAATGTGGGTTGTGTGTGGTGTTGGTGTTGGTGTTGTAGAAGCATTCGTTCAAGCAGTGCAGTGCAGTGGTATATATATATATTATATTATGCTACTACGGAACAGACAGTGTATTGTAGAATAATGTAGAATTGATGTTGTATGAGTTAACTACTTACGTAGTTTAGTGTAGTTGTAGTGTAGTATAGTGTCTGTATGGCTATGATAAGCATGATGTGTTTTTCAACGGGTTTAGCATGTCCAGTCCAATCCAGTGGTAGTAGGTAGTAGTGGTATATAGAAAGATTGTTTCTCATCTCTTTTATTATAATGAATTAGGTAAGTGTAGTATAGATAGAATAGAGTGTGTATGAAAGTTGAAAAAATGAAAGAAGATGAAGATGAAGCAAAGCAAGAGGGTTAGTTTGATTGTAGATTTGCTGTGAAAACTGCATGAAATATGGGATTTGCCTTTAGCGGTGTTCAAAGGAAAAAAGTAAAGTGTGGGTTGAGTTGTGTATGTGGATTTGATGTGAATTGTTTGTTCTTGGGAAGAAGAATTGTCTATACATGGAGTAGTAGTAGTGAAGTGAAGTGAAGTGAGTATGTGCTTTGTCTAAAGTCTTTTGGAAGACTTGATGAATATTTCTTTGACTTAGATAGTAGTACTGTTGACTTTGTTGGAGTTTAGTATGCTTTTATTTATTGTAATAATTACGTTAATATCTTGTCTATGTTAAACAGAATCGGTTATATAAAAAAAATGTGAATTTATATTCCTGTATTAGATCAGGTTGCTGAGATTTTGGATATGATCGTGGCAGTAAGAAAAGAAGGAAAGGGAATATTGGAAATGTGTGAATCGTCTTTATTCAAAAAGTGGCTGGGAGATTATTTTCCAAATTATAGAGACAGGCTATTTTTCGAGTCCCAGCCACCTCCAAACTGTTCTTTTGATTAAAGTCTTTAATCTTTTGTATATTGAAGTATTTAACACTGGTAGACTATTGAAAATCATCTATGTATTGATATTAATACGTAATTTTGATAATTAATCCGGCAAGACAGCTAAGTCCACCCACCATCAATAGATAGCTCCATTCTCCGATTTTGAAAAACTTCACAATAACTATCAAGTTGCCGAATTTTTTAAATTAAACGGGGCCCCATTACAAAATAATGGCACTTTTGTATAAAGACTTTTGGTGGGCGGAACCAACTTCCAGTTTTAGTTCTGGCCTCTTTCTCATTCGGCTAGGGTTTTTGATGTAAATTGGCCTCTTTCTCATTCGGCTAGGGTTTTTGATGTAAATTGGCCTCTTTCTCATTCGGCTAGGGTTTTTTATGTAAACTGGCCTCTTTCTCATTCGACTAGGGTTTTTTATGTAAATTGGCCTCTTTCTCATTTGGCTAGGGTTTTTGATGTAAATTGGCCTCTTTCTCATTCGGCTAGGGTTTTTGATGTAAACTTAAAAAGTCAAATTTCGACGGATTTGACTAGGTAGTTTGAATTATTGCGCTTTGGATTTGTACAATGCATTTTTGCCTGTTTTATTTTGTCTATATCGTACCATCGTATGTTTCCCACAGGTGGAATGTAAAAACCGACCGTTCTTTTAAACTTTGAACTTTTATGCCCGGCCATCTTTCGAGATGGTATTCAGGGCGAATGAGTGTGTGTGACATAACTCTAGTTTGCGAAGCAGCATGCATCATTCAATTTATGTATATATATATGAATATACTGTGAGAGATGTATGTAAGTATTTGTATATGATATGGTGGTTTGCATTATGCGTATGCCTTTGGTAGAGTGAATTTTGCTGTTGAATTCATCAGTATCTGTGAGCAGAGTACTGGGAATAAGTCGTGGTTGTGTTTCCAGTGCAGAATGAGAGCAGAGTTGAGAGAGAGAGAGCAGTACTGTAATATTAAAGTAAAGTAATATTAAACTGCAGCCAGTGGCAGTGACCATAATCTCCACTTTCATGTTCTAGACTTCAAAGAGCTGAATGAAGTTTTGAGTTTTGAGTTCAGACTAGAATTAGATTGGAGAGAGAGGAGTGTGTGTGTGTATAGGCATACATCCGCCAAAATAATATCCTGCCTTTTATACTCTGTTGGTTTCTTGGCCTATGACTTTGTTTGGTTTTGACTTGACTTAACTTGACTTGGGTTTGGACTTAGGTTTGCTTGACTACAAGGGAATAGTAGGTAGTGAGATGCTGTGAATTAAAATGAGACTGTCTTCTAGGAAGGACTATGAGTAAAATATTGGAAGCTCTGTATGCATGCATATTAGATAGAGCTATTTCCTGTCAACTCCAGACTAACTAGTTGTTGGAAGGTTCTTTCTCCCTCCTGTTTGATATCTTGAGCAGCCGGCTTAAAATGGAAAGATATGTTTTATAAATAGACCCTACATTGCCTGGAAGCCTTTTAATAAAAGAGGTCTTTGGCATTTTCTTTAAGGGGAAAAAATATTCAAAGCAGGAATCCAATACTCTATAGAATTATGTTATAATATTATAGTATTAGTATTACAATGCTATTTGTCATATAGGGTTGGCAGGGATGTGTTGTATTATTGATTTGATATTCTATTATTAAATGAAATACTTTACTTGGCTTTGGTTTTTGTGATGGCTGGGGTATTGTGGACAAAAATATTCTGCTCAATAAATAGTATCTGGAGTTATAAACCTAAGTCCAAGCAGTTCTTCTAATGTTAGAAATCGATAATTCGGGGATTGAAATGCGATATTTTACGTAGTTTGTAGTAGCTAAAGAAATTAATTTACTCACAGTGTATTTATCGATTTACGAAATTGTGTACTGGTTGATATGCAGAGATATTTATGTACTATTTATTATAGAATATAAAGGAAAACATGAATATTCTCTTTAAAATTATTATTGTTGAACAATATATAAGACTGATATTAAACGGTGTAGTTTATTGACTGAACTTATATTATTAATAGTTTTGCCCCGATACAGGCAAAACTCGAATCTGCCGGTGCAGCAGATAATTTAATAATTGACAAAAGGCCGATGCATCGGCAGATTCAGTATCTGAGTGGTAGACCGCATTTGATTCTTTATTTCATACAATTCTACATCTAAATTTTTGCTTAATAGAATGACTCAAAAATATTTTTAACTGCTACTAAAATTCCTTTACGATGTTAAAAGTTGAGTGATACAGTTTGGATTCGGGAAATGATAAGTAAAACAGTAAAAATTTTGCATTAGATTGCATCGGCAAACGTTTTTGAATTGGGCGATGCAGATGTAGGCCGATTTAATCAAAATGGTCGCATCGGCGGCCAACACTAATTATTAATTATTAATGAGTTGTGACGTGAAGTATAAAATCTAACGTAATTTTTTGTTTGTATTTAATTTACAGATTGAAGAACGACGTAAGAGCAACAAGAAAATTCTGGACGTCCAGTAATTTTATTAATAGGAGTTGAATACGGACGAAGGTGATGATGATCTCAGCAACTTCACTGAATGCGGGCAGCACGCCACACTCCTTGACCAAGTCACCACAAATCCCCTTGGGTTTAGAGAATGGTCGACATCGAGGTGACTCTCAAAAGTTTTTGGTGCCGTCGTTGCCAGTGAGTGCTAGGCCAGTGAATGGTAGTGCTGACCCTTCAGGGAAAAGAAGGGAAAGATCAATAATAAATGGAACTGCAGTGCCGAGTGAAAATCATGCCCATAGTTTAAATCATAGCCATAGTCATAGTCAGAATTTAAATGGGCTTCGAAGGGCCTCCTCATACAATCATCTTCACAATCATAACCCAAATGGTGGGATCAGTAGTAATGGACACGGAAGTGGTGGGAGTAGCTCCGTGGTTGGGAATCATCATAGTCCCCACGTCCATCCACACTCACACCCTCATGCCCATCAACACTACCCACATCTGAATACAAGTCCAAGGAAAGATGCTCATTCCCCAATGTATGCGGGTGAAGTTCAGATGTCTACTAACCCAGGTAATTTCCCGGGTCGATCATCCATGCCAATCCCATGCTCGTCGCCATCACCCGCATCCTCTGCCTCTCCCAAGTCTCAACCTCACTCACCTTCAAATCCAACGAGTGGAAATTACTCACCTCAGCTACCACCAGGGCCACCCGTGCTACCGGTCGTTTCCCACGCTGATTTAAATTTGACATCTTCACAAAGTCGTTTGTACGCTGGAGGATACCATGGTTTAGGCTCTCACCCTGCAGCACCTCATTTGAGTCCTGCATTCTACGCAGCTGCTGCTGCTGCTGCTGCTCATTCACTTCCTTACCCACTTTTTGGGACACCTTATCCTCATTCAGCTAGTTCTTACTTGGACAGCTTTCACTCAAAACTTTTGGTCCCTCCTATGAGATCATCTCCTTCTCCATCCCCTCCTCGGCCTCATTCTTCTTACCTGTCTCAACAGCAGCAGCAGCATCAACAACAACATCCTCACCAACACATATCGGGACCATTGCCGCCGCCACAACAACAACAACACTCAACATCCACTACGTCTTTGCACAGTAAACTCATTGAGTCTGTTGCCGCATCTAACGAACGATACAGTAACGGACATAATCATCTTCATCCTCATAATCACAATCTAAGCAGAGATAGAGAAAGAGAGCAGCAGCATCAACAACAACAACAGCAGCAGCAGCAACAACACCTTCATCATCAGCAGCAGCAGCAGCAACATCAACAAAATCACGGACATGGGCATGTCTCGTTAGGAAGCAGTAGTAACAATCACCGGTATTCCCCAGGACAAGGAATGTCTAATGGAATTGGTTTATCCAAAGGTGGTCCTTTAGGCATTGGAGCGGGTATTGGAATAGGATCAACTGTACCGAATTTACCTCCTCCCGCTCTGCCAGCTCCACATAATAAACAATTGTCAAGTATGCATACTGAAAATTCCAATAAATCCTCTTCAAGTAGTTCAAGTTTGAGTATCAGCTGTAGTACGGGGAATAGAGAGACAAACAAAGGATGGATCGATGGAGGAATGTGTAGTACGTCTTCTATGATGACTTCTAGGACGAATACAACCTCTACTACGACCCCGACTGAGTCGAATGGAAATATAGGCAATATCAATGGGAATAGTAGTAGTAGCAGCAGCAATGGAATGCCCAAGGAGAAGGAAACTGACGCTAATAAAGATGGGAATAAACTTCCGTTAGGGAAAGAAGGCTCTTTGAAGCACCGGATTCTCACTCGATCACCGGATGACCTAAGTGTCTCTGTCAAAATTTCAAAGAGCATAAGCTTTGCTAGTGACACCAACGATAGATCTGCTGCTCATCATCATCATCAACAACAGCAACATCATCATCAGCATCAACATCATTCTCAACACAACTCAAACTCTAGTGTTAATTCACATTTTCCTCATTCTCATATGAATGGACATAATGGAAATGGTCAAATGGTTAAAAGTTATGATCATCATCAACAACTTGGACATAATGTGCATAATCAGTCCTCTGCTACGACTCCTGGGGTTTTAGTTGATTCAAAAGCTAAACAACATGTTAGCAGTAATAGTAGTAGTAGTAATAGTAATAATAATAATCACCATCTCCCGCCGAGTCCTAAGAGGAGATCTGGTCACTGGAATTTTGCAGCTCCAAGTAAAGTAGATCTCCCACCTCCACCACCACCACCTCCATCTAACAACAATCATCATAACCAACAAACTTCCGCTGATCGTGAGTCGTATAATAAGTACCTGAGTCAAAATCAGAAACCGTCCAATTCTAATTCATCGACGCTAAGCTCACCGTACCTTCCCCATCATCCACATCATCAACATCATCACCACTACCAACAACAACAACAACAATCTGCTGCTCAACAATTTCCACATGGACCTCCGACGCTGACCCACAGTCCGTCTTCGGCTCTTAAGAATAATAATAATAATAGTAATTGTAATAGTAATGGTTTCAGTACTAGTAATGGCAATGGAAATAGTGCGAGCAATACTACTACTGCGACTGCCAACAGTGCAAATAGAAATAACAGTAATAGTAGTAATAATAATAATAGTCAAAATAATAATTATAATAATAGTGGTAGTAAGGATAGCAACAATTCTTCGATAACGGGGGTGATGAAGAATGTTACTAATAATACTTGTTTGTTAACTACTACTCCTCCGTCTACTCCTACAACGCCTGGAAGCGGGAGGACTAATAATAATAATGCTATTAGTAAGAATGGTGTTACAAGTATGATGTCACATTCAGCTGCAATGGAATTGGGACAAATTGGTAGAAATGTGAATGGATCAAATAATGTTCCAGTGCCTGTGGAACAAATGCCCATGCTTAATGCTTTTCGAAGGGGCTCTCTCATTCAACTTGCCAATGGTGAACATAAACCTGTGGAAGATATGCGAATTGAGGATTTTCTTGCAGCAGCCGCGGATTCCTTTCAGATTATTCATTGCACAGTTCTCTCTATACAGTTGGAGCCTAACAATGCCCTTTGCAAAGTTACTTTATCCATGGGATCTCAAAAACAGCAGGTTCGTTCATCATGTTTTAATTTTATTTTTTTGCTTCTTATATTATAATAGTAATATTTAAATAGATGCACTGTGTAAAGAGGCAATTTCCTTATAAGGTTTGATTTCTATAATTGAGTTGGGTATAGCGTTGTTCCATTTAGCCATCAGTATCTTCGCCTACTTCAGAATTCAGGCCTCGGAATGGTTCCTATAGGCTATACTGACTATTTTATATGCCATTGGGATTCTTATAAGAATTCTGTAGATCTGCTAGGGTAACGTTAGAATGACAATGGCTATATCTATACTGAAGATATAGCGTTGGGTCCATCTAAGGCTGTTATAGCAGTAAACAAGAGGTAGAAACCATGCACTGTTCCGCAATTCATAAAACAGAGGAGGAGGTCCTTAAATGGTTTCTACGTCTTGTTATTGGCAGCTGCTGCTGGCTATATGGAATAACGCTATACCCATCTATATTATAGAAATCAAAACTTTAAGGGAATTGCCTCTTTAGACTGGGAATAGACCTTACTGAGGCTCACAATATTCTTATTCTTAGTTCGTTTATCATGCTGGAATTAGACTTACGTTACGATTAGAAATAAAAGCGGATTATTCCCCCACGTAGAAGATAGTCCAGGACAGCTTGTTAATTAACAAACAAATAATCGGCTATATAGAGCTCAAAATATGACAGCTGACACCATCACCTCCACCATTCAAGGCTATATTATTATGTTTCCATTTCAATATAATTTAATTTAATGTAATAAAAACTTCACTGTGCATAAGGTGGTAGGGAGGTTGGGATTTTATGTGTGCGAAAAATCTGCACACCTGTCCTGTTCTGTCCTGTCTGGTCTCTCTCTCTGTCTAGCCTTCCTTGCCTACCAAGACCAAGGATGTTGCGTCTGTGAAGAAAATGGAGATAAAATAAATTGTAGTTTTTTTTCATGAATGTATGTAGATTTTTTCAAGTTTGGGAATTGTAATTTTATTGATAGTATGTCTTGCAATGAGAAACGTTTGAAAGTTTATATCATATGTATATAGGTAGGTAGGCAGATAGATAGATGCAAAATATCATTGGTTTAGTTATGAACTAATAGTATGTATGTATAGTATCCCTATGTCTAGAAGGGTGCTGACAAGACAAAGAAATAAAAAGATTATGGCTCTACGACTCTCGTGTATAGATAGATAGATAGATAGAGAGAAAAGTTTTCCTTTACCCTATTTCACTATGCTTGGAAGGAGCATTATTTTAATAAAGCTTCAAACTTCCATATGTATACTAGGTAGGTAGTTATCTGTAGTTATCCAGTGGATCATGTATATATTATATGTAAAATATGTATGTATGTATGCACTACTTGATTTTCATAAGAGTTTAGATTTCGTCGTTTAATTTTTACCCTTTGAAATTTAAACTCTTGTGAAAATCGATTAGTATGTATGTCGTATGTACTACTTGATTTTCATAAGAGTTTACATTTTTATAGAGTAAATTAAACGACGAAATTTAAACGCTTGTGAAAATCAATTAGTATGTATGTTGTATGTGTGTGTGTACTTATTGATTTTGATAAGAGTTTAAATTTCATGGTTTAATTTTTACCCTGTAAAATTTAAACTCTTGTGAAAATAGAGTAGTATGCATGTATGTCGTATGTACTACTTGATTTTCATAAGAGTTTAAATTTCGTCGTTTAATTTACCCTTAAAATTAAAGCTCTTGTAAAAATGAAGTAGTATGTACCTATCTATGTATGAGACTTATTGTGCTTCTGAGAAAAATTTCAAGCCGGCTGACCTATGAATGGCACGCTACTTGAAAAAGAGGGGAAAAAAGGTTTAATGATTAGAAAAAGGCACAGTGTAATGTAAGTATAGTATATGTATATAGGTATATAATGGAATGAAAAATTTAGAAAATTGGTTTCTCGGAATGTACTGCACTGAACTTGAGTGGAATGGATAGAAGAAGGTGAAGGCTGTACTGCAGAACTCATGGCATAATGCGAATTAGATTCTCTAGCAAAACAACAACAACAACTATTCAGTGTATAAAGTGACGAATATAGGAGAACAGTAATAAGATAAATGAGCAACAAACTGACTCTGCTCTTGAATAATGACTTATGAAATGAATGATGTGATATGATATTATAAGTATGCAAGTATTATTTTAATTACAATAGACAGGCAGTTCTGCTCTATGATGTGATGTGATGTGATAAACATAATATTACTAAGAGAGTAGTGAATTGTTAGACGGGTTACCTCCCACTGAAGTGCAAAAAATTTTAGAATGGGTTTGACTTGACGTAAATCGTTGTGTGTGGAATCTAAAAAACCTGTGCATTTCTCTCCTTAAAAAGTTTGGGTTGGTTTTAGGTACCTACGTACATACCCTACCTACGTAGGTACGTACCTTTATCGGCTTTATCACACTGCTAGTAGTATAGTATAATATAAATATATATTTATGCAATGCATGGGTATTGTATTATAAATTGTAGTTATAATATAATACTATATAGTAAGCCTATTATTCGCATTCATTTCACTTTCGTGGTTTGGTTTTATGCAACTTAATGACCTGAGCCTGACCATTGCCATTGCCATAATAATAATTAAATTACTTAGAGAGAGAGGATGGATGGATGTATGTATCTTAGCTATCTATCTTTTAATGTGTATTTATGTATGTATGTATATACGTTTTGCAAGTCTGGTTATAATATTATAACTATTATATACCTACCTATAGTTGTGTTCTGGTTTGGTCTTTAGTTTGGTTTTGGTCTGGTGTGTTGCTGTTGCTGTTGCTTATGCTTGAAATGTTATAATATTATGTTT
>JAAXYV010000601.1:0-11700 GCA_036851875.1 Novacerus sp. FZ-2019
TATGATTTTCTCTGTTAACTCAAACTAAAAATGTATTATTTTAATTTTGTCCATCTTGACCTGGCCATAGGGGCTTATTGGCCAGGGCCAAAAGTAATCAAAAGGGCCATTTGGCCTTTTTGGCCAGTGGCCAGTCCAGCACTGCTAATCCACCTTTAAGGATGAAAGTTATGATTTACTTTACCAAGTGTAACAACTGAAGTAGAATCTTCTCCAATATTGCTACTTGTTCATCCAGTATCATGAAACAAAGCTTCACTAAATCGAAAACTGGTCACATTGAGTAATTAGCAAGTCTCCATCCCAAGCATAACTTTGAACTAAATGTACCCGTTCCGACGAAAGTGATCACTGATTAAACAAAAGAATGCTACCCAAGAATATAACAAATAAGAATCGGTGAATTTAAATTTCTGCCATCTTTATACTAAACGAGTGCAACCCGAGTTCAGCTTTACAAACACCGACGACCAATCTCAGAATTTAGCATATCACAAAGATACATCATAAAACATTCAAAAAACTGCTCGCTCAAATTCAATCAAGGCATAATCAATGCTAATATGAAAAAATTCGTGCAGTCCGTTTAGTCAGAATTAACGATATGTCACCATTGCTTACTTTGTAATTTCAAATGCCACTAATACCGCAATTGGCATTTTCCCAGTCTGAATTTTTTACCATATGTATATTGTGTATTCATCTCCAACATATGCTAATATGATACAATTCATTGTATCCGTTTAGTCAGAATTACCATTATTTCAACACAGCATCCTATGCAAGTTTCAAATGCCAATAATTCCACAGTTGCCATTTCCCCAGTCTGAATTCTTTTCCATGTGTTTACTGTGTATTTATCTCCAATATATGCTAATATGATACAATTCGTAAAGTCCGTTTAGTTAGAATTAGCATTACTTCAACATTGCATACATTCTAGTTTTCAAATGCCACTAATACCACGGTTGACATTTTGACAGTATAAATTTTATACCATGTGTTTATTGTGTATTCAGCCCCAACATATTGTAATATTAAACAATTCGTGGAGTACGTTTTGTCAGAATTAATATTATTTCATCGTTGCGTACTTTCTAAATATCAGATGCCGCTAATACCACAGTTGTCTTTTCCCCAGTCTGAAATCGTTACTATATGTTTACTGTGCGTCCATCTCTAACATATGTTGATATCAAACAATTCGTGGAGTCCGTTTGGTCATAATTAACATTATGTCACCATTGCATACTTTGAAAGTTTCAAAAGCCAATAATTCCACAGTTGCCATTTCCCCAGTCTGAATTCTTTTCCATGTGTTTACTGTGTATTTATCTCCAATATATGCTAATATGATACAATTCGTGAAGTCCGTTTAGTCAGAATTAGTAATATTTCAACACTGCATACTCTCCCATTTTCAAATGCCATTAATATCAAGGTTGACATTTTGACAGTATGAATTTTATACGATGTGTTTACTGTGTTTTCAGCTCCAACATATGTTAATATGAAACAATTTGTGAAGTAATACAACAATTGGCATTTCCACAGTCTGAATTGTTTACCATATGTTTATTGTGTATTCATCTCCAACATATCTAAATATGATACAAGTCGCCGAATCCGTTTAGTCAGAATTAACAATATTTCACCATTGCATACTATGTGAGTTACAAATGCCACTAGTACCACGGTTGGCATTTCCCCAATCTGAAATCTTTACCATAGGTTTATTGTGTATTCAGCTCCAACATATGCTAATATGATGCAATTCGTGGCGTCTGCTAAATGTGAACAGAAATGTACAGTCTCACGGCTTACTTTTTATTAATGTTAACAAATATAGTTTCACGATAACTGCATGACTGGGATGTATTTGTTGGTCAACAAAGGGGAAAAGTACATAGTTGTAACTAGTGTGATGGTGCTGTGGTAGGGCAGGTATGTATTAAAAATTGCAATCTCCATTAAAGATATAGTAGATTATTTGAATGTTCGTTATGATTGCACTTTAAAAACTACGTATTTATGCTGAATTAGTTACTTTTTTTTATTCAGCCATCACCCCTAGGTGAAATTGATGGTACACAAGCCTGAAAGTCGGTTACTTGAATTCCTTAGGCTTGAACTGGTAAAATTGTGAATTTGTACAAAATAATTAAGACTGCGCTTGCATTCTACTGTTCCCTACGTTTTGTGTTCACATTATACTTGCGTCTTCCATGAGTGGATTCGGTACCCTTTCTTGGTTTTTATTCTGTTGGTGCAAATATGAGCGGGCAATTCTTGCGCAGTCTTGTCTCAAATATTTAAATTGATACAGCAGAAGCATGACACTTAATATTTGTGAAGGAATGTTTTGTGACAGTAGCATATGAAAAAGATCCCTTGTTAGGTTGTGTTCCGTTTGGATAGAATTTGACAATAGGACCAGTTGCTTGGCAGCCAAGACATTTCTTTTTACCAGTATCTATAAAAATCTTCGGCCACGTGCATGAAGCTGAATTTCAAAATGATCTGGAATATTTTCCTCTTAATTAGATATTACCATGGGTACCGTTCTGGTAGAAATTGTCATTTGCGAAAGGTCTGGAGATATACCAGTCACATTTATCCTTTTTATTATCAATACAGATTTATCTTTGATAAAAGGTTGAACACCTTACCAGGTAATTGTTTTCAAGTTTTCAATTTGGGGGGAAACTTTAGGAACCGCCCTCCCAAAGTTATTCTGCCTGCATCAATGGCGGCATTATATCCTTCTGAACAAGTGAAATGTACTACTACAAGAGCTCTATTAGAACCCAGTGCCAAAAAATTCAGGCTTTATGAATTCAAGCATTAAGTCGGTATATGCTTCAAATGGAACCCCATGGACACCCTGAAAGCTTACCGCATATACAGTTTCTTCGTCTTCTCGTTCCATTTTTCCTCCATATACCGTAGGATAGAATCTCGGTACATGTGTAAGGAATGAGGAAACGAGGAAGTTAATGATATACCTACTAAGACCACTCAGAATATGCTCAGAATGAATTTTACTAAAGAGATTAAAGAGATTTTAAAATTATGCGCTAAGATTAGGATGACTCGTTTACAATGTATGCAAAAGTTCAATTTAAATACTACGAATTTAGATGCGAACAGAAAGGATATGTTTCAGTTATTTTAGATTAGAATAACAGATAAGAAAGAAGAAAGAAAGATTAGACGGCTGGCAAAATTGCATGTCTTGCCAGTGAATAAAAGAACGAAGGAAAAACGAACGAATGGAGAAGTTAAAAAAAATAACCAATTAAAACGAAATAAAGAGTTTGAGATTGCTTAACACCATGTAGAAAGTATCCCACGTCGTAGTCCACAATCACCACACAGAACACGTCAAATCAGGGTTGGCAAAACACACTCTTTACCATCTATAAAGACAACTTTAGTAGAGCTATGGTTCAGACCTCATGCAAGAGCAAACTTACATGCAAGCAACTTTAATTAGTTTCCAATTAGAGTGGAATATTAAGTTGGACATTTTAGTACTTTAGTTATACTGTAGATTGGATGCAATTCCTTATGTTTTTCGCAAATAAAATATCCACTGCTTTCCAATACCAACGTAGTTGGATTAATTAATAACATATTTGCAGTAGATTTGATTCTCATCCTTCGAATTTAGTTACAAATTTGCATATTAAATTATGTGTCATAATCATGTGACTCCCTCTTAGACAACAAGGTTAGGAAACACCGTTGATACTAATAAGGGCTTCACACCGTGATATGTATGAAATTACAACCACTTCTTATATTCCAACACTCAATTAAAACTATTGTGTTCTTGATAAAATTCATTAAAGATTCAAAATGGATTTGGGCTTAAAATAGACTTTCATCTCAGTTGTACTGATACTGGTGTCATATAGTGTAATTGGGATAGAAAACTATTTATAATTATTCGATCTATATGCAGTTAATACAGTTGCAATCGTTTAATCCATGTCCACAGAAGATTCGCCTTTGCGTCATGATACATCTACGGTATTCAAAAAAAATTAGTTTAATTCAAACTTCCGGTGAGTATATATGGAAAAAGCACATAAGATTACATAACAATTATTCTGATATATATCTCCGTCGTTAAGATTTTCTTCAGATTGTATACAAAATAATAATACTAATAATAAATTATTTTCGTCCAGTCCCATTTTATTCAGCCTCAAGTCGTATTTTTGTCTCAGTGGTTCATAAAATTTACAATAGTATATTAAGTGGAAGAGGCTTTCCCCCTCATTACAGTGGCAACATCTCTGCTTCTCATTAAAAAAATGGATACTTTTACGATAAATATATAAGCTACTGCTATTTAGTCTCAATTTAGCCATTACTGACAATACATTTCTTGTGTGGTATCCTGGTAGAGTTTTTTGCTCGATCTATATCTTCACTTAGTAGTCGTCCCTTGTATCGGTTAATAATAATTCTATAATTATGTTTCAATGTCCCCACACTTTGATTTTTCCACACATGCATCATTTCCACTTCATCCAGCACATTCTTTAATTGGGCTGTCCAGTTATACTTGGTTACTGTATTGCTATTACACAGTGCGTCATAACACGTTATAACAATTGAGTCACTTGGTTTGCACATTAATCTTTGCCAGAATTTTAATGTTACTTTAATTATTTTTAATTTAATATGTGGGATTCCTGTCTCTAGTCTGGTGAAATACCCGGGAGTGTTCTGAGGGACACACAACACTCTCTTTAGAAAAACTTGGTGCACCTTTTCCAGTTTTTCCACATATCTTAAGCTACAAACCGGAGCTGCATACAATGTAGTAGATAGGGCTAAGGAATCAAACAATCTCTCACGTGTATCAGCGCTCATGACCTTACCTCCGCACAAGATCGGCCATAGACACCCGATGGCCACCATTCCTTTTCGTATGTATGATTCAGTGGCTTCACAGAATACACCTGATGATGTAAATGTAGTTCCCAAGTACACATACGATTTAACAACATCTATACATTCTTCTTCCCATTTGAACTTGTCCTGCTTTGAATAGCCTTCCTCCTTTTCTAAATACTGCTACTTTCGTTTTTTCCAGATTCGCCCTTAAGCTATATTCTTGCAAGTACCTTGAGAGTCAGTTAATCTTTTCCTGGAGTCCATATCTAGTGTTAGCTAGCAGAACCATATCTTGGAAATCTTGGAGCAAATTGGAGACTATGACACTACTGAAGATAGCAGAATCTCAAAAGACCGGATAGTTAACAATAACGAAAGAAGACTGATTGATAAACTATCACAGTTATTATAATGATGTCAAATGGTAACCAACAAGGAGACACGGATGGGCATTACACATTCACACACTGCAGTGGTAATGGACAAAGTATCGTAGATTACTGCTTCTACACCTGATTCCATCAGGGTTACGACGTCATCTAAATATATGTTGAACAACTGTGGGCTAATTATCTCACCTTGCAGAATTCCAACTCCTACCTTTATCGGTTCCGTTAATCCTTCTTCTGCCCTTATTTGAACCATGGCATTGTCATATACAAATTTTAACATACGTATAAATTTGTCAGGTAGTTCAAATGTTGCTAGTTTTTGCCATAGTCTTTGATGTGGTACAGAGTCAAAAGCCTGACTCAGATCTACAAAGCACGCATATAATTTCTTTCCCTTTCCCAGTTGAAGTTAAATTGCTTCGTTAAGGGTGAAAATGTGGTCTTCACATCCTGTTCCTTTCCGATATGCTTCCTGGCAGTCGGATAGCTCTCCTTTGCTTTTACACCACAGCGATAATCTTAGCGCCAATATCCCTGTGAACACTTTCCGTATTGTTTGTAACAACGATATAGGGCGGTAATTACTGGGAAGCAGTCTGTCACCTTTTTTATAAATGGGGCATATTATTACTTTACACCAGTTTATCGGCACCTTACCTAATTCGTAGCACATATTAAATAGTGTACACAGCAGTGTCAGCAGCAGTAGCGTTGAATGTTTCCATATTTCGTTAGGTATAGCGTCCTGTCCTGGAGATTTCTTATTTTTTAATCTGGATAGGATTGTCTTTAGCTCTACTGCGTTAAATTCTCTGTCTAGTGTCTCATCTTCACTTGCGTCAGCATCTTTTGTTACTCTGGATATTTCAGTTCTTTCCTTGTACTGGAACACGGTAGAGAAATGATTAAACCACTTTTCTTTATTTATTTTAATTTCATTCTTTCCACGCGTTTTTAGTGACCTTACCGCCTCCCAAAATGATTTGCCGTTTTTGTGATTACACAAGGACTCGTGTATTTTGTGCTGATATGCATCACTTTTAGTTGTGCATAAGTCTTGGTAACCCTGCTTGGCTTCGATGTATTCAACTTCTCTTATTTTTTTATTTCATAACGGCTGCTTTATTACGTCTGTTGCTCGTGCGCTCTGACTTGGTTTGTCGATGGTTGCGGGGATTGTGGGCCGATTTTGACATGGATTGTGGCTGGTGATTGCGGCTGTGGACCGGTTGGATCGGAGTGGTCACTTGTGCGTCCCGGTTCGGGGTGAGGGGTTTTTTCTCGGGGTTATCGGTGTTCCTTTGTTTGCCTGTTTGGTTGGTCTGAGTACCAACTTTTGTGATAGTGACGTCTTATGCAAATAGGAGACTGGTATCTCTGAGCCTGCATACGATTAAGGCAGTGTTCCTTCGCATCTAATTTATCGTATATTGAGAAACTCTGGCTGTGTTGACATACAACATATATGACGAGACTCTGAGCAGACAGCTGAGTGATAAACAAAGTAACAAAGCCGAGTGGAGGGGATCGTATACTGCACCGACGTCTGCACAGATATAGAAGGGATATGAATAAGACAATGAGATCGCCTGCAAAGGCACAGAACTCGAATAGCAAAAAAGGCAAAGTGAGCAAGGATCCGGCACAGAACAAACTAGATGTATATGGATTTACTTTGGGTGGGATGAGCGCAGACTTACAACGGGTTAGTGACGGTCATATGAATCAAAATGAAAGTCCTATTGTACCACATAGTAAGAGACCGCGTGAAGAAAATATCGAGGACCTGGAAGAATGTCAGCTAGGACAAACCGTACAGAAGCTTATGGAGATGATTGACAGGAATCTAAAAGAAACCCAAACTAATTATGACGAGTCTATCAAACATTACACAGAAATGAAAAACACAATTGACATAATGACAGAGCAAAGTAAAGCTGAAATTCAAAAACTGGCATCATCAAATCATAGCCAAGAAATTAGGATAAATGTGTTGGAGTCCAAAGTACAAAGAATGGAAATTGAGCTACGTAAGAACAACCTGATAATAATAGGATTAACTGACTCGAGAGACGAAAACGAAGAAGAAAGATACAGTAAGGTTGCCAAACTGATTCACAGGGACTTGAAGTTACCAAATGTGACTATTGACAGAACTCAAAGACTATGATCAATATATACAGATGGAAAGCAACGACCAGTAAAGGTGAGATTAGTTCAACAATATCACAAGAACCAAATTATGAATAAACGACCACTCCTCCAGAAACTCAAGGATACCCCAATCTACATCAACGAAGATCTGCCGCTGGCGACGAGAATAATAAATGGGAATCTGCAAAAGAAATTTAAAGAAGTTACCCAAGCAGGGAAATCAGCTAGGATTATGTGGTCAAAGCAGTGCATCGAAATCGAAAGTGAAGTTTTTAAAATAATTGACGGAGCACTAATTAAAATCATGAAAAATCAACTTGACAGTCGGTCTGAACCCGGAAGGATTCTATAGGAATATCGCAGCCCTCTCAATAAACTGAAAGCCTCAATGGACAACTCGGAATTGACAAGAGAACTGCAGGTCAGTAATCGCTACAATAATAAAGAATACATACAAAATAAATACAAAATGGGAATAAGCAATATGACACTTGACGTACTGTACTGGAATGTGAAAGGAATTGCAGGGAAAAAATTTGATTTCTACCAGGAATTGATGGAAACAGATGCAGATATATTTTGTCTTAGTGAAACATTTCACCACTACTCTTTCACCCGACCAGAAATACACAGCCAGTATCAAATATATGAGCATCTTGCTAATCGTAAGGGAGCAATAGGAAGATACACGGGAGGTTTCATTATCCGTCACAAAAAAGAGATGAAACCTAACTTTACGGTAATAGACCAAAATGATATCTCTATGATAGTGAATATACGAACAAAAGTGGGATGGGTACAGGTGTACTTTTTGTACTTACCACCCAACGAGAGATATAAATCTAACATAGATCAGATATTCAATACAATCGAAACTTCAATAATCAAGGGAGCAAAAATAATAATTATGGGAGACCTCAACGCTCGAGTTGGAGACTATGACACTGCTGAAGATAGCAGAATCTCAAAAGACCGGATAGTTAACAATAACGGAAGAAGACTGATTGAAAAACTATCACAGTTAGGATTAAAGATCGCAAATGGTAACCAACAAGGAGACACGGATGGGCATTACACATTCACACACTGCAGTGGTAATGGACAAAGTATCGTAGATTACTGCTTCTACACCTGTAATGTCACCGAAATTATAGAGGATTTTCAGGTGCTGACTAATACTCAATCGGATTATTGGCCAATACTCACGAAACTAAACACCAATATCACAACGGAAAGCAATATTGACTGCACTCAAAAATATGACAAGATAGTATTCGACTTTAACAAACTAACCCAATTCAGAACCAGTTTGAACACGGCTATGAAACAGCGAACGCGAAGTGAAGAGACATCCATGGATGACATAAATGAAAACATCTATCATATCATTTACAGTGCGGCTGAAGACACTAAAATGTTTAAACGAGCTGAAAACATAAAAATAAATAAATCTGAGCCAGCATGGGCAGATCAAGAATCTAGGGAGGCGAGGAAGCACAAAGATAGATGCCAACGACGGTTAAGAAGATGCAATAATAGTGATCTCAGAAAAATAAAATATGTATATAAATATATAAATATACAACATTGCACGGTGTATATTTATTGTAAATCTGTCTCTCACTATCAATCGATTACAAAATATTGGTATGAAAATTTCGAATTTCAAATTATGCCAAACTCACATTGAACAAATTCAAGTAAATATGAATGATTTATATCATCTATATTTAAATAGAGGTTAGTTGTTTATCCTGTAAAAAAGAAACATTGAATGAACGTCTTTAAACGTCTTCTAAGGATTTCAGTAGATTGTAGTTATAATATTCGTTGTTCTCACTGAACAGATAAATGATATTTGAGTTTAATTAGTTTCGAGTAACTTGCAGCTGGATCTAAAACTCTGAGGTATTGTGCCTCATGATTCATTGAATGCACCAAGTGTCATACCTCCCGCCTCCATTCTCGTGCTTCATGCCCTCTGATTAATTTTGGTTTCGTTTGCCAAAGTTCTTTAATTTTGAGTTAGGTTAGATTATTACATGGTGGGGCAGGTCACCTCCTGTCAGATTGGAATATTTTGGTTCGGTTTAGTTAAATAAAGTTGCATATGCACGGCAGATGCTTTACAGATATAAGCCAAGTTAGGTATACATAAATGATTTAATATGGTGTAGATAGTTCCCTAATACATGACGTATTTACGGACAACACCTCTGTGCGGACCAATAGAACACTTGTATAAATTTGGTGTCAATGGTGTAACTAGTTCGACGTTTTTCTCACATACAGCCACCTGAAAAGAATGAAAGACCAATGCCTACAATCCGTAACGTTACTAAAATAGCATTCATTATTTAATAATGAATGGTTAGGTACTCAGTTATTGACACACTATACTACTAACTAGCCGAATAAGAAATCAGTATGTATAAAATGCACTTTGGTTCCTTTCAGAGGTGAGTTTCCATGACGTTTCGCGTCCATGCATCAATGTCCACGCTGAAGAAAGTCCATGTCCACGTTGAAGAAAAAAAGCCCATGTTCATGTTCAAGAGAATCATGTTCATGCCCATGTCCAAGTTCAAAAAAAATAAATGTCCATGTCCGTTTGCAGGTTAAAAAAAATTGTCCATGTCCATGTACAAGATCAAGAAACTAAATGTTCATGTCCATGGAAATGTTCAAGAAAATATGTGTATATGTACGTCTGCAAGTTCAAGTACGAAATACACTTTACACGAAACGACTTTATATGAAACAGTATAGTTAAAAGTAGTAAAAAAAACTTAAATTCAATCAAGTCGTTAAACTGAATCATCAGCCTACTATTACTCATGACTAGTGAATGACATTCATTAAGCGCGAATTGAGTAGGTAATCCAGAGCCCTGACGCTGCGCCGTCGCATTGATGAGCACAACAATAAACTTAGTTCAAACTTGCGACCAATTCTGATGCATAGTAGTACTGCGTTGGGTTGTGTATTTGCTGTAGGTTCTCGTTTGTAGCCACAGATAGCAGGTTGGTATCCCCAGCAAAGGTATTTATTATATCCCATGTTCAGGGGGGAAATTTTTCATTTACAGTATAGTCTATGCTTAACAAACACATGTTCATGTCCATGTTATAGAAAATAAATGTCCATGTACATGTCCACGTTCAAGAAAAATATTACCCTGTCCATGTTCAAGGGAAAAAATGTCCATGTCCATTAGCGTCCATGGACACTAGCCTCTGGTTCCTATGAAGGTGTTTGGCTTTTTAAGCACTCCTTGTTCAGAAATTAGGTCTGCTTAAAACTAACCTAGAGTTGTGAAGTTGTTAGTTTTGCTGAGTATTCATCAGGTTTTATTTTGGATAAAAACGGTAGTAAAAGAATTGCATATGATACTAAAGTCTTTGAGCAGTGACGAGCCGAACCTCAATATCTGAAATGCTACCTGCATTGTTCATGATGCGCTTGAATAATCGTATTTGCGTATTATAAACGAAAGCATTTCAAAAGCTTTTCTATGTGCCATAACTAATCAAGGGTAACGTGTAAGTTGTATTAAGGGTACAAACCAAACCCACTGAGAGACTTGCAAGATATACAATATTTAGTCACTATCCCAAAACTCTTCGTCAAAATGTTGCTTCCGCAATCGGCTGCAAGAATTTTCATAGATGAGTGAAGATTTCAAAGACGATATTTAGGTATTTAACTGATTAAAATTCTAAAACTTACTCCGATATTGTTTACAGTTCAAGCAATGGATGAAATGAACAAACCGCAGACTTGCTTGGGTCAAAATATATTAAAATAACTAATTTCAACAGATTGTTGGGTAGTTCATTCTTGTATGGTATAAAAATTGGTGTTAGCAGCAGCTCAAATGAAGAACAGCTATCAAAAATATTTGGGATGCTGTATGGGATGCATTTATATTTTAAATAGATCTATCACTTTCGATATTCAACATTTTAGTGAGGAGGGCTTCTAGTCTGGACAGTTTACTTAAAACTAACTAAGAGTCATGGTGCTACTGCCATAAAATACAATACGCTCAAATTCTTCCTGCACTTATAGGTAAAAACATTGTGGAATATAATATGCAGTAATCTACAGAATTTCTAGTTTATTGCCTTCTCACTGGGAGTTACGCTTTCATATCTCACTTTACCGTGGTGAAACTTCATTATTATTATTATTATTATTATTATTATTATTATTATTATTATTATTATTATTATTATTATTA
>JAAXYV010000602.1:0-11698 GCA_036851875.1 Novacerus sp. FZ-2019
GTGTTAGTGTACGTGAAGGTATTTGAACAAGAAATTAATAGAGTCCTGTCACTTTAGAAATTGGAGGCAGCTGATACTGATATTTAATCTATTATGGTGAGACCAGAAAGTGTAACTGTACTGTATTAAACAAAAAAGGAAGGAGTGAGGAGCAAGAGAGTAGAGAATTTCATACAGAACTCAGAGAAACAGGGACAGACACACACGGTCGGATAATGTAATATATAGTAAAATAGTGTTATTATTACATTACGTGACTTGACGTACGAGTTGAGTTGAGAGCACATGAGACAATCCAACCAAAACTCAAGCATGGGATGCTGAAACGAACTGAGCTGATCTTTGCAGAGTAGTGTGATTGCATTGCATATAAATACAAACACACATATCTACCTCCCTAGAATACATATCTGTCTAAAAGGAAGAGGCAAAGTCAAATTGGATCCGGATTCTTGTCTGTAAGGGTTTTTATTTCTTTTACTCTTCCGATAATAGTTTAATCCAACGCCACTCATAATATAAAGACACAGCACCACTTGTGCTCTCTTCTTATCTTAAAAGTCATCTTGCTCTATACACTGCATTTCTTACAGGAGTGGAGGACGTGACGTAGTGATTGAATATTTGTGGAAAACAAACTTTTTCCTCATGCTTTTCTATTCATCATACACGTAGTAACTATCTGTGGTGGAGTCAGAGTCTAAAGCAAAGCACCGCAACGCAAAGCAAATATATATATGACAATGTTTGCGGAAGAATATTTATAGCGCGTGCTGAAGAACCCTCATAATGATTTCGTTCGTGACTCACTGAGCTCCTGATATATTTTCAAGATCTTTCACCGTGTCATTTTTCCATTCACTTGAGCCTTTGTGTTGTGGTGCGTATGTACAAAGAAAATAAACCATGGCAAGCATGACATGCCATTGTAAAGGAAGCGAACCATATATTAGTATTATTTGTCATTTATACGTTTAATTTGTGGTACCATAAGTCAAGTGACGTTATGAAACTATGCAATTGTATAGTAATATCTTATTTACAGATAATAGTAATTTATTCGGTCTTTCATTTTGAACCTTCAAGTACCATTCTCATAATTTGTAGTGAATCAATTCCTATGAACTATGTTAATAATGAGGACAAGGTAGGTATCAATTATATTAGAAATATTTAAATCATTTGAACTTAATGAAATACACTAGCAACCAATGCAACCGTAAGTTGAAATACAGAGTAATATATCTCAAATGAAGTTCACTTCTCGATTGAATATTTTGCTTAAATGCTCTGTTTTCGCCAAAACAATAAGGGCAGAACAATTGAATCTAATGCGTGAGTGAATGTGCAATGGCAACGAGGTAAAGTCAGTAGGAAGTAGTAAGATAGGGTTGGGGATCATAGATATAGTACCATGTACTCGTACTGTGTTTTGTTCCCCACCATACAGTACACACACAACAAAGTATACACCCCTAGTAGGCAAAGACTACGTATAATATAATACTAGTAAGAGGGCGTTAGGAGCATAATTCTGTAGAATGCATATTGTTTCCCTATTGAGAGAAGTCGCTTGAAATTCCCTTAAGGACTTGCTCAATTTGACCCATCTACGAACTCAACCTTCACATGAACCAAAGGAGCATGTGAACCAAATTTAGTATCAGCTGATCCAAGTGTTGGATAGTTATCACAACCACAGACAGCCATTCGACAGACAGAGTGACACAGGCTTTTCCATAAAGTAGCAACCGTTACTTAATAAAACACAATACTATACGGTTAAGTTGTGTTATGTGTATACTGATGTGTATAAATGTAGTTTGTTTCTATACACACAGGACATACAGAAGGTATACGGTTATTTCTTACCGTGTCTCTTCGTTGTCGTACGTAATAGAATTTTGCTGAGAGCGAGAGAGAGAGAGAGAGAGAGAGAGAAGTGAAGTGAAGGAAGGGAAGTGAAATGAAATGAAAGAAGTGCAAGAAGTAGAGTAGAGTGGAGAAGGGAGATAGATAAACCTGCATGGGTTAGGATTCTCAACAAATTGAACATTGATCTTTTTCTGGCAGGTATGAGTACGGACGGTTGGTTTCAAATAAGCTGTGTCCTCCTATTCCTTCGTGCTTTTCTTGATTCTATTATAGTACATAAGAAACATACATACCTAGGTACATACATGAATACGTATACAGAACACACTACACTACAGTACACTACAGTGGTAGCTTACTGTTCTATAAACTGCACAGTGCGCTCCTATTGTAGTAGTATTGTCATGTAATGCGAATGCTAGTAGTGTTTAGATTGGATAGTTTTCTTATATACCGAAGACTCCGACAAGTATTACTACTAGTACCTCCTGCAATCGATCACATCAGATCACATCAACTGTACTGAGTTGAGTTGAGAGCATCTATATAGGGAAGGGAGATGTGGCGGGATAGACAGGAGGATGAATGGGGAAAGAAATAGTCGAGTAGATCACAAGACATCTATACTATCAAATCAACCATGGCATGCCATGGCATATATGCTACACTGACACAGAGTGAAACGAGTGAGATAGAGAGAAAGCTTCGATACGATACGACGAGGTTCAATAAATATCGGCAGTGTCAGAGAGTGTAAAAGTTGAACCAGCTGTCTGTCTGTCTCTCCTTGTTCGTGTCGTGTGACAGGAGAAATGTTTTATTAAGGTTTTTCATCTTACTATATTGTGCATTGCATGATGGGCTGTCTTTTTACTTCCACTTTCTTTCTCTCTCTCTCTCTCTCTGTTTATATGTTCGGTCCTCGTCATCGTATGTTGCCATGAAATGCAGGGCAAATGTTTCAATGCGATGTAATGCAATGAAATAGAAGCGGAGTCATAGTATGAGTATTGCTTTGTGTTGTTTTGGGTCTGTCTAGTCTAGTCTGCCCTGGAATAGAGCCGACATAGCCGTAGCCTTTCATCCTGCATTTCCTTTGCTCTTTTCTCGGTGGGATCAAGATCAAATTGTGTACCGGGATTGGAATTGCACTTTGCACGGGTGCGTCGCCTTCAACTTGTACTTGAGTCTCAAGCTCAATCCATCCCGTGAAAGTGACAGGCGAGCGGGCGGGTAGACGGGAGGTATCTTCTCTTCTCTATCTCTCTCTTTCTGTGAGTGTGTAGTGTGTAGTGTAGCTTACTTGACTATACTTGGCTGGCATTGAGCTGAGCTGAACTAAACATTGAACTGAAGGAAAATAGAAGCTGAAGTATGTTCGTTCACTTGAGTTGAACTGAACTTGGTTGAGGAGATGAGGAAAGGAGGAAGGATACAGATAGATCCTCATGCTTCATCCACTCATCCCCAATTCGAGGACTTGCTTTAGTTTATTGCTGCGTGTGGGAGTTTGTTGTATCTAGTATTTGTATTGCCTTGTCTTGTCTTGTCTTTTCTTATCTTGGTTTGCTTTAGCTTGCGTTACAGTTACTTGGAGTTGGGTTCTGTGTAATCTATAAAACCCGTAGGTTCTATTTTCTTCATTTTTTTTCAAAAGCTTTTCCAAGCCAAAAAAGTGTATTCAAGGCAGTGCAATGTAATGCAATGCAATTGAGTTTATGTAAGTACATTGTGTAGGATATTCCGTAGCATATCACCATTGTATTTTATGTTGGGATGAAAAGAATGCTTTGATGGTGGTGTAGAGATTTCGGTACTTGCTTTGCTTTATTTGTGCCCTCGAGCTTGGGCATTGAGGCAATGCGAGATACGGCAAGGTAGGATAATATGGTATATAAGAAAGAAATGAAACTAACAAACTGGAATTTTGGAAGTTTGTGTACGTTTTAAGGAGTGCTTATAGTATACATAGAGAGTCTACAGCATAGAGAGAAGTGGGAGACGGAAGGTATTGTTCTAATTTTAACTACTCTATTCACTAGTACTTTCTATATCTTTAACTACCCTATGTGTTCTATTCTAGGACTTGGACAAAGTATACTTTTATACTTACTGTGCACAATATGTTGAAGTAAATTGAAACCATTGCATTGTATTGTTGTCATTTGCACTGTTTGGTTTTTGTCTGTTCTGTACACACTTTCCTCTGTGCTGCTAGGTGCTGCACACTCCATATCCTCTCTGCACTCAAGTAATGAATTTGTTGCTTGAATTGAGATGAGAGACAAGTTAACGTTTCGTTAAACATCAATCTTTCCCTCTTTTGTATTTCCTTGACATTTATGTGACAAGGGAACAATTCATTGTCAATGGGAAAGGAACAGAACACACCTACCTTCAAACTAAGCAAAGGCGGTTTTTTGAAACCAGAAAAATTATGACATTCCCTACCCTCCCCGTTTCTATTGAATGAATTCAATCTGCGGAGGTACAAAGACTTTATTTATAGTTTGGTACTGGCAGAAAGTAAATCGTAGTGAAAGTGGACTTCTAAAGCTGGCTTGAATATTTGTGTTTCAAATTATTATTTTAGATTGAAAAGTAAGGTAACAGGGAGAAAGTAATTCGGTCATTTTTGGATGGTAATAAATTACAGTGTAAGGTTTGGCTTAGACATGTCATTAAGTGGGGTCGCTAATCAGTTAAGCCAAGCTTTAGTACTCACCTTATGCAACCAATGAGCCATGCCAAACCAAACCAAACCAACCCAATGCCAAGTCAAGCTGCAAGCCATGCAAACCAGCGTCTTGTCAAGATTGTGCAGCAAAATATTGTCTGTATAATCTCCATGCATATATATGTATACGTAATACGTATATATATATATATAATATATATATATATGCATTGCAGACTGAAAGGGGAGAAACATTTTGAAGAGTAAAATCCAGTGTTTGGGTGATTAACCATGAAAGCCGTTTGCGTAAATAATCATAACTCATCTGGTTGTAGTGGTGGTTTGGGTAGTTACTTTATTTTACTTATGATATGAGAAATTTAACTGACTCACTCACAAGGTGCCGGAAACCATGAAGAAGATGCAGATAATGTTTTAGTAATAATAATGTGTATATGTACTGTGTATTAGCTGGAGGCAATGGAATAGCAGTAGCAGGAAGGAAGAGAAATAACATCTGAAAACTGCAATTCAACTCCCCTAGTGTAATGTTGCTGCTTTTCTTTTGCTCTCACTTTGGCTTTCACTTTCACTTAAGACTGCTCTCGATAAAGTTGCGTCTCGACAACAGCAGCAACAGCAACAATAACAGTAGCAACAACAACCTAGTATTGCCATTGCCAGTTTAGTTGAGGTAAACTTATGAAACCAGTAGGTTTTCAACTCAAGGTCTGACTGGTTTGGTTTGGTTTGGTTTTGTTTGGTTTAGGGTAGGTTAGACTGCCTTGGTTGTCGTGTCTTGTCTTGTCTGCTCTTGTCTTACTTTGGCTAAACTTAAGCCCAAGCAAGTTGGATTGGATGAGGATGAGAGTGAAGCATGGAGTGGAATATAAAGAGTTCTCGTAAATTAAAGGCGGATGCTATGTATCAAAGTGTAGTGAAGGTAGTTTGGTTGCTCTTTTCTATTGTATTGGCCATTATTCACGCCATTAGCTGCGTGCTTGAGAGTTGAGCAACCCCAGGAATCGGTCCCATGATAACTGAGGACACTCGGGCTACATTCAACTTACATTACTCTCCTGATACCTTCTTAATCCCTGAACTACAAGACAGAGATAAAGTAGCAATCCGCTCCCTCTCCTCTTTCCCGTCGTCCTCGTCGTCGCGGCGTTCTCCTATTTTCATATATATATATGTCATATATGTTTCTATGTATATATACAAATACAATATAGAACTAACCCACCTACCTACCTTCTACTTGATCTCTTCCTTTTCTATCTTTTCTACTCTCTCTCTCTCTCTCTCTCTCTCTCTCTCTCTCTCTCTCTCTCTCTCATAATGTATTTTCTGATGATGAATATTTCAATATGATGAGTGGAAGTGGAAGTACAGATAAGATGAAATGAGATGAGATGGAAAGAAAATGTATGTGTAGGTATATGTACTCTATTTTATACGTACCTTCCTGCACTCACTCAAAAGTGTGCTTATTTATCTTATAGAATTAGTTTGTAGACTAGGCTACTTCCTGCCTAGCCGCCAAACTAAAGCAGGCACGCTTTTCCAATTTTATTATCCTCCGAAAGCAACATGAGACAAATAATAATAGCATTTTGTTCAATTTCTCTATAGGTTTGTTATATAGGCATGCTGACTAAATTTTGCACAAGATGTTATCTCCTGATTCATATAATATATGGAAAGATAAGAAGGATGGTGTATGTATGTATGTGTATATTTATGTGTAGGAAATGAACAGCAGCAAGCCATTTGTTTAGTGAAATAAATGTAAAAGTTTCTGTTAGTCTGTTGATACAGAGGCAAAGTAGAGATTTTCGATTTTTTTCTATCAGGTTTTGGCTGACGTAGTCTAAATTTCTGTTGAAGAGAATACTCTTTAGACGTATTTGAATAATAATTTTTGTTTAGTTTCCTGTCCCTTTGAAGAAATTGAGATGGAAGCTTTGAGGACGAGATGCATATTATATATTGTAAAAGCTGAGCTAAGTTACTAATGGGGTTGTTTAGTTTGAATGAAAATGAATGAGGAGACAGAAGAGGACAGAGAAGGACAGGATGGGAAAACTGACAAAGCAATAAGGCTCATCAGAGTGCATTCAGTCTAGCCTAGGTCGGGAAGGACTGTCTGCGTGTATAATATAAACTGTAGTCTAAGTGTAGTATGTCTTCCTTGTGATAATCCATGACGTGTCAGATTGAGGAAAAGTTCTCAGTCAGTTCCATCCCAACAGTATCCATAACTTACTTTGTACAGAGATGGAAGTTTTGTTTTTATGATAAATGATCCGTCTCCGCTCCTTCGCTCTCTTTTGATCCTATACTCCCTTTTTGTACAAAGTAGTGGCATTGCTGGGCTTGGATGACTGAAACACTTTTTCTTCTCTGTGTATATACACAACGTGCTTAGAACCATGGAAGCAACCGTCCATTGTTATGACACTGTGCACTATACACTGTACTATAGTACACTTGATTTTATTTTACTTTACTTCAGTTTACATCATGAAGAGTACTTGGGATGGAGGAGAAACCAGCTGGGTTTTGCTCTAGTTGAGTTGAGTTGAATTTCGTTTGGAAGAATAAGAGAAAAAAAAATACGAGAGAAAAGAAATGTTCCACTCAACTTTCTACTGTCTTGTGCTGCACTATAGTGTGCTGTGCTGTACATACATATATATATATATATATTCATACATACATACATATATGGTTTTTAGCTTCCGCCTGGCATATTTCTGCTTTTAAGAATTGTAATACAATAATGTAAGAGGCGTGCAGAATGTAATGTAAAATGAAATGGGTAGAGAAAGTGGTCTGGTGTAAGTTCTGGGGTAAGGCTCTATGGTACTTCTAGTACTCTTTCTTTTACTGAACAAAAGCATATGTAGCTTTGCTTATACGTCTGTATGTATGCATGTATGTGTCTATGTATGTCTGTGCATGTGTATGTATGTACATAGATAAAGTAAGAATAAACGCCATTAAGAACTACGGAGTTGAATGGAGAAAGAATAGAGTACTAGTACGTAAAATCCTCTTTAAAATCTTATGATGTGGGCTATAAAAAGAAAAAAATAGGACGGATGGACGAGGGCATAATATGTTCTTGTCACAGCCGGGTGGCACTCAATTTTTTTTTACTGTAGAGTTGAGTGAGATCTCTTATAGTGAAAACTTAAATATTAAGCACTTCCCATTCTATCCACAAAGTAGTCTAGTCGAGTTGAGTTGAGTCAAGTGTATACACATAACATATACAAAGCGTGGTTGTAGTAATGTGTCTCTAAAAAGTGTCATAGCATGCCATGCCCTGCCATGCTTTGCCGTATCACACACCATACAAACGCAGTAGCCATGCGAAGGATATCTTTATATGCAATGTATATGTACACATATACCTAAGTGATTGATCTATACTGAATTAATTTGCATACATTTGCGCATTAATTGAGAACTTAAGAGCTTTCTGTTAAAATTCAATTCCCTCTCACCATAGTGCTGTTATTAGAATAGTAAAACGCTCTACTATACTTTTCAAATACCAATTTCAAGTCAGTCCATAACGTAAGGTAGGTATCTAACGAAAACCATACCTGGCTTTCGTACCCTCCCAATATAAAACGTCAATATTAGATATACCACATTTCTTTTTATGTCGTGATTGGAACTACAGTTTTAGCCCGTTTGAAGGCGAATTCGACAATTACATCCGTCCGTCCCTTTGCTCGTTAAGGTTCTGACTCTTCACAACTGATCCGAACCAAACTTGGCACACTTATGTGTCAAAGATCAAAGCTTCATCCTGATTTAAATGCGTTCAAATTGTATTCTATTTAAACACATTCAACTTTCTGTAAACTCCAAAATATGGGTTAAACCACATCGGATCGCTTTCAAATGCAGACGTAGGCATGACGCAAGATAACAAGGATAAGTTATAAGATGGAATGAGTAAGACAAAGTTCAAGCCTATTAATAGGCTTTAAATGATAACGTGTTTAAACTCATTTAAATTATTCCAACCTGTAGTAAATTTGATAAATTATGCCAGATCGTCGCCAAATTTTGTAGCGAGCATGATGATCTCTACCAAATCATGAAGATAGGTTCACTTGCCTCAAAATCAAAGAACAAGCTATTAAAGCAGGCTTTATAAAGTGTTTTAATGAGGTTGAGCAAGATAAAAAATATGTTGTGGTAGAGCTGCTCAAAATGTCTCGGCGAATCTAGCGGAATGTCGTTAATTTTATTTACAGTTTCAATTATAAAATACTGAACTTGAGCATTGGAAGATTCTGAACAGTTTCATGAAACGACGGTTTCATTTTAGCAATTTTTTCAATTCAAAGTTTTGCATTTCAACTTTTAATATTAGAAATAAAGCTACTGTTTAATAATACTAATATATAATTCTTGTAATTACATAGCGGGGAAACAGCAGTATTGCACAGCAGCAAATATTGTACATAGTTTAGGCATGTAATTTAATATGTTCTATACGATTTAAATATATAATATATGTAAATACTTTACATGATTTACATAATTTAAACACCACAATTAACAATGTTAATATATTTTTATATGTTATATATTTATATGTTGTCTGCTTGCGCTACAAATATATACAGATTGTATACGATGTCTATAGAGTACTCATGATTTTTTAAACCGAATGCTGAATTCAGTGTACCGGGCAATTTAGAAACGATGGAGCAGGAAGCTAGGATACTCTCATGTTGGACAAATTGTGTCAGGTTAAGTACACCAAGCTTTCACTTTACACAAGTACATGTAGAATTTCGTTTACTTCTGCCTCTGTATCGGAATTTTGTGCGCCAAAAACTATTTCCGAAAGCATACAATGAGCTACACAAAACGTAATCATAGAGTCTAGAGTCACAAAGTATAGTATCATAGAGTATAGAGTCATAGAGTCCAAGGTTAATAGAATACGACTAAACATACGCTGTATAAAAGTTGATTTTCATACATAGCCTATGCGGAAAATGCGCACCGCAAAATCGATTTTATGCACTTATAATCTTCTGTGTGTAAACTCGGATATTTGAGCTCAGCAAAGTATTGCAAAATACGAATTGCAAAAATAAAATCCTTTTTTATTAGAGTTTGACGTATGTAGTTCACCCATCAATTGTTTGCTTTGAATATATATACAACAGTCAAGAGTGAAATCCCGGTCTAGCTAAGGCAGTACAGTCAAAAGAAAATGAAAAACAAATGTAATCATATTTGACTTGGCCTCTTTCCATACTTTTCATTTAACGTAGCATAATCATAATGGATGACATTCATCATTGTTCATAGCAGAGGAAAGCAAAGCAATGAGTTTTGTTCAACCAAAGGAGCAAAGCAAGCCACTATATTATTTACTTTGGCTTGAATTAAATCCAATTTGGTAGTACTACAGCGGTCGTAATATGATGTGAACTAAGGTAACGTTTACAGTATGTATGTACATTTCCTACTGTTTGCATACATACATACGTAGGTGGTGAATGTGTGATAGTGATGATAGGGACTGTCACAGGACATGACGTGACAGGAGTTTGACGTATTTCGTGGAGACATGTAGTCACTAAACTAAACTCAATTCAGAATGAATACAACGCATAATACTATAATGGTAGCTGAGTTAAATCTAGCTCGAAACGGAGCAAGGCAAAGTCAAAGCACAATATAAGTCAGCTCATTCTATATTTCATACTATAATGGTTGTGTATTTGGTATGAGAAATATTTGACATATATAAGCGGTTAGGTCTTTCGGGGTCTGAAGGTGAGAATAGGTCTCCCTTTGGTTTTGATTATTTGATGATAGCAGATATGGTTAGTTTGTTTGGTTGAGTTTACTTTGGGATTGAATTAAATTACGCTGTGCTAGAGCAATTGTACGTTGGTTTAGTTCAATGAAAGCTGGAGGACTATTGGATTTGAATTGGGCTTGAAGAATAAAAGAAAAAGGTTAGATGGAAAGAGTCTGCTTGTATGGAACTACAAGCACAATAACATATTATGAAAATGTCACCTTTGGTAAATGGATGAGTGCGAGATAGAAAGAGCGTGTGAAAAGAGTAAGACTGATGGATTGTTATTAAATATGAATTTCTCTTGCTGCGCAGGGTCGACCCTTATATTAAGTTAGTGCCTAAATTCAGTATTTTCTTTCATTTTATACCAATATAACAGTCAACAAAACCCACTATCAACGTAGACTTTATTTATTTCCCTCTCGTTTTCTTAAGCCTGTCTGGATGTGTATAATAGAATAAGAATGGTAACTATAGTTCAGTTAGAATTCATGTTTCCATATTTCTCATTTCAATTCAACATCATAGTTGACGTTGACGTTGACGTTGAGTTAATTTAAGGGTAAAGAACTACTTGAATCTTACTTATTTGTTGATGTAATATTATGTTTTGTTGAAGTCAGTTGACAAGAGGAGTAACGGAATTGAAAGAATTGAGTTAATAAAGTATGTTCGTATAGTTCATGTTATTGTAGTACCCTTGTCGAAAGGAATGTCTGGAAATGCTTTCACTGAATGGGCCAAGTCTTTTAAATTCTCTTCTTCAATGTTTTCGAATGCACCAAGGAATTTTAAGATTTTCTTATTCCCTGACAAGAATGATTTCATAGATCTACTTTCCTCTTATTCCAAAGTACTCAATGCCCTCACAACACGAATATACGTCCATACCAGTCTAGATTAAATTCGTTGAAATATTAGTTTCACTTCTGTTTGATATGTGTGACCAGACCAGAGCAAACCACTGAACTCTTCTCTCTGAATTGTATCAAATAAATACATTCTAAAAAAATGCATTGTCCCTTTGAGACGTGTACTACCATTGCAGTAAAACAAATAAAAAAGAAATAAGACACCGAAGTTTCTTAGCTATCTGGAGTTGTTGCAATGCAAATATCCGCATACCTAATATACATATATTATGTCTTCTGTCTAACTCAGTGAGTAAAGTCAAATAAACGTAAGTATGTAACCAGCCAAGCTACTCAAACGTATGTAGCTAAGTCAAGTAAATAAGTAAGACTTGCCATTTATACAAAGGATGTATATGTGATATTTATACAAAGCCATAT
>JAAXYV010000603.1:0-11692 GCA_036851875.1 Novacerus sp. FZ-2019
TACTCTCCTAATGAAACACTGGCTGCATGCAAATTGCACTGGAGACATGTCTCATTCTATCTGTACAATACTAACTAGAAACCAAGTGGGGCTGCTTCAGCAGACAAGCCGCCGTTGTGTAAGGGACGCTATAAGTTCCAGCAAAGAAGATTGCATGTAGAACATGAGCTGATAAGAGAACAACAGAAATGACTTCCAGAGTAAAGTAGATAGAAATGGGATATAGGACAGAATGGAATGGGACGAGCTGGTGAATGAGATGAGATGTGCTATTGCTCTGCTCCTTCTCATACTGCAGTGCAATGTAACGTAAAGTTAAAGTTTCTAAGTCTACTCTGTAGAAGTAGCAGTCGTAATGCAAAAGGATGTGAAGTGATGTGATCTGAGATGAAATGGTGACATGAATGCGGTGGAGAAGGAGTTGGAAGATGGGATGAGTAAGTGCGATATCAAGTGGAATCAGCATATGCAAAGCAGAAGACCAAGTACATGGCATCGCATGGCATAGCATAGCATGGCATAGCATAGCATTAGATACTAGTATTCCATAGCAATGCTAGTAGTAACAAGCATACATATAGAATAAAGATTGAGAGATACACACATATCTATAGATGCTCGCAGCCAGTCTCCTCTCGACTCAACGACGAATATGTGCAGAGAAAGAAAAAGAAGGAGCAGCGCTAGCGCTAACGCAATTTCTATCATGGAAACATGGCAATGCATGATGTACGTAAGAAGAAGAAGAAGAGTCGAGCGAGACCGAGAGAAGTGCATTCATCATCAATTTTTTGTCCTAAAGTGACGAGAAGTGTAGTCGATAGCAACGCAAGAAAGACTTATTCATCTTCAATCCGGCGAATTTCTTTGATGTTGTGTAGTGTGGCGACAAGCCAGCAATCACACCCTGACTAAAATGATCTCTCTTCCATTCACAAGATATACATACAAACATAGCCTTCGTCATTCCATCTCTCTCTCTCTCTCTCTCTATCATCTCTTCTCTCTCTGGTTTAAAGCTTTATATGACTTTGAGTCTTCTCCTTCTTCTCTTTTCCATACATATTCATATTCCACATGCCAAGCAAGAGTAAAGGCACTAAGCAGGCAGGGAAGCGTATGTACTTATGAAAAGCATTTTATCGACTCGCCCTTCTCAAGTCAACAACTTCATTGCGCCCGCAAACATCCAAGTGTCCTCCTCGTCACTTACCTACCCATATTTACATTCATCTCATTCCCTTCTTTTTATACTCGTCACCAACTTAACTTGGTCATACTTACACATGACATGACTTCTTACTTCTCTTACTCACAACATCAATCCTCTTCCCTCTCTCTCTCTCTCCTCTATTTCTCACTACTACACACGACAAATATAACATCACGTATACACTCAGCGCATAACATTAAAGGCATATTATAATATATACTAGGTATACATACATACACTACAGCTTTTGCATAATATGCAATCTTCAACTATAACTTTCCATATACAACACAACACAACTTCTTTTTTTTTCCCATCTAGCAGCCTCCAGTCTAAATTCAAATCTAAATCCTTACAGTGAAAAATAATTGCATTCAAAATCATATTTTAAGCAAGAGTAGTTCATCATCATTCCGCGAGAGCAGCATTAGCGCGGATTTATTCAAAACCTAATAAAGAATCCTCAGTTTGGATAAATAAAAAATACATACCTAAATAAACTAAAAAAAAGAAAAGTAGTGTGTTAATTTTAATAGGATATTGTAGTAGCAACGAAAGCACTATAATACATGAGAGGAGTGAGTCGAGACCATTGACTCGTGTCACCTACAGTCATCTCACACTGCAATGCATGACTTATTACTTGGTGAATATTTACAAGTCCACATTGTATTTGAAGAGTTGAGTATAGGGACGGACACGGAAGAGTATCGAATTGAATTAGAATAAGACGGACTGCGTAAATGAGCTCGTTACAAGTGATGGATAGACGAGGAGTCGGACGGAACATATGTGAATCCTAATGAGTGCTCATGGAGTAACGCACAACACTTCAGTGCAGAAAAGGATTAAGAAGCCATTTCAATGAAAGCCTTAAACATTTGACACGCCTTTACCTGGCACCCTCATCAATAAGTCTTGGATTTGTAGAAAATTCATAAATGTTTCCCGTCCCCATATTTACAATAATCGACTTTTTCTTCCCATCACAATAATTCCCCTCTCCCACCCCGGCAATGACTTCCACCACACATTCACCTTCACCTTCACATTCCCACAACTACACAACACAACACGTTTTCTCATTCCATACTAATACGCTCATCAACGTCATACACCTCAAGCAACAAAGAGGCCACACACACATCTTACATTTAACATCAATACATATGAGAAAGAGAAGAAAGACGAAAGAATCCATCCTTAAATACGTAAAATAGCTATTCTACTTAATCATTGAATACCATTGTACAATCATCATAGTATATAATACAACATGTAACCTTACTGGTTCCTCAACCATTACTTTTACACTCTTTCGACGACCACGTTTATATGCACAGCGAATCAACAATAATAAATTGTTTTTTCCTTACACTTACAAAGCCATGCTTGTCCGATATATTATTCGTCAGCTTTAGCTTGTGAAATGAGACTACTTTCTGCATCCATTGCTCTCCCGTGGACGGCGAGTCCGGGTGAATGTACATTCGCTTCGGCATCTCTGGATCCGCCTTCCCTGCCACCATCCACCGACTGAAATAAATATAGTCACCACAATGTATTATTAGTTTCCATTTCATTGAATTCATTCCATATTATCTTAGTTCTATTTGTATAGTCAACCAACAACACTCATCCTTCATACAACAATTTTCAGTTCACTAATAATAATACTATAGCAATAATAGTCTGTATTCTGCATAAAACCATGCCTAAACTTCCACTATGTACTTATTAAAACCCCTGCTTTCGTTACAACTTTACACTATAATAGCTTTTCTCTCTACTTCAATCTACATATTATAGTATGTTAATTTTTCTAGCAACCATACGGTCCCATGTATTCAAACGAATTGAGGACCCCTGCAATGGTTTCTAACGCTCCTGAATACGTGGATAGATATGGTTCCTAGGATATAGTAATGATGTATAGCTCGACCAGTTCACAAGAAAAATTAACCAGTACTGTACTAGTAGCTTTGAAATGGCGATATGATATCTTGAAAAGATATAGCGAATGTATGTCTCTGTCTTACGAATTGAGGCGCAGTACTGAGGCATTCTTATATATTTTCCAGACGGCATACAATTGGTCAATACAGCTTAGGAACCATACCTTCCCATGAATTGAGACGTATTGAGGAGACTACAATGGTTTCTATTATTCCTCAATACTTGGGAAGGTATGGTTCCTAGGCGATACTGACGAATTACATACAGTCTAGAAAAGATACAAGAATTTCTCAGTACTTAGAACAATGCTTTCTACCTCTTGTTGAAGGCAGAGCTGCTGCGGGTTATATGGGTTCAATGTTATACCATCGTAAGCTATCGTCTCTCCACTCTAAGGCTAAAAGAACAGTACTTAGGTACTATAGGTAATAGGTATACTTCACCGTACACCATACATATATCAAGGTATAGGAACAACGAGTATTTGACTATCTCATTTGCTCTAACCCAAAGCTCAACACACCTGCTCTCTCTCTCTCTCTCTCTCTGTCTATGCTGCCGCTGCTAATCACATCCAGTCAAATAATTAGGCAGTATCACCTGAGTGAGACGCGTGATAGAGACATGTAACCTTCACTTTCAGAACCAATTAAAGTTGTATCACTCCTCCTCGTGTATCTTCTCTCTCTCTCTCTCTCTCTCTCTCTTAGCACTCCGTCTCGTGTGCCTCTGCTCTGCTTTGCTCTATTCCCTAATTAAAATTTCTATTTCATCAATACCCATCACTTCCCATAAGTGAGCCCTCCCTCTCCTCTCTTGAGCCGACGAAGCTATTACTCGTCTTACATGCGTACCTTTTTCTAAACGGATGTACATATGTAGCAGGCAGAAGAATATTAGATTTGTCTGCCCTGCCTCAGTTTAGAATATATGGACACTACAACTACATACATACGTCCACAGTTGACATGTATACGTATACATACACTACATTAAATATATCTTACAAACATGTACACCGTATGTATACACACACATGTAAACGGGTTCGAGTTTCTTTGTAGGGTAAATTGTAAAATCCCATGGTCAAACATTGAACATTGTTTCTCTTAGAAATGGACTGATTTTCTACAAACGATAAGCGCATAAGTGAAGTTAAATTGTTTTCATTTACATTTCACAGTCTACACATTACTATCATTATTACATATATGTACCTATATACATTCTCCTCGACTTTACGATAAATAGGGAGAGTTCCAGTTGCAACAATAATAAACCGCTGCTGCAACTGCAACTCTCCATACTTGTTCTAAACTACATATTATAACATGTCTATAAATACAGAAATGCATTCACAATGAATACAATGTACATTGTACATACATGGAAAATGTCAACTCAAGGTGATCACTAGCTCATTGTTACAATTTCACGACGGAAGATTAAATTAAAAATTTACAACAGACTGTTGGTCAAGCAGGATGACATTTTATTACTAGAAGGCTGAAATTAAACTACAGTTGATATAATTAACTAATTAAGGGATATCATATTGTCGTGTTCCTTCTAAGTTCTATCTAGAGTAGAGTGTATAGAGACAATGTATGTACGTACATACAGTGTGATGGTTGGTATTGGTAGTTGTGTCATTCTAATTCCTGAGCACCAGAGTGTACTAACCAAACCAACATAAGTACTTGTAGAGAGAGAGAGACAGAGAGATATCTGGGTTAAGACGAGGACTAAGGACTCTATGTAACGCACAATAAACGTACCACTACGCTGTAATTATTTAATATACTATACTCCTATAATAACTAAGTTAAGAACAAGTAACATATTAAGCTCCTACCATAGCTCTAAGGGTTATAATGCTAAGTAAGGAAAGTGATACGAAGAGGATGATGATGACGGCGACGGCAGACACATACACTTAAACACACATACAATACAATCATATTATACGTACATGGATACAAGGAGACATGTGTAGTTGGGTTGTTGGTTGTGAAGGAACGGGTAAAACATCTTGGAGAATCAAATGTGGGCAAAATAGAGTATGTGGACAAACCTGTTATGGAATTTATATCTGTAGTCGTCAGCAGCGACGATGTCCAGGAGCAAGATATATTTGGCCTTTGGGTCAAGTCCAGATACTCGGAACTTCATCTGAGGAAACATTTGCCTGCCGACAGAGAAACAACATAATCATTTAAATCATGAGCAAACACATGGCATTATTATCATCATCTACTTCACTGAGTGAGTGAACATGGAGCAGCGTGGCTAACACAGTCTCAACACAACTCAAGTCAAGTCTCAAAGTCTCATGCCTGCTCTGACTATATTATAATAGTAGGGCTACTACGACCCCGACTTGAAGTAACTGCCTGAATTGAATCTACTTTATTATATTCTTTCTCAGCAAGAGAGGATATGCGACGCACTTTTTGAGATAGCTCAAGCTCTCCTTTGACTTCTGGTTCTGCTTGTGGCTATATGTATTATGTCCTGATATTATATTATAGAGCTACACATACATATCTCTATCCCTATAGGCTTGGCATGGCAGTCGCAGCAAGGACTAATATCCCTTCGTCTGAAAACCCCATGCTTTGCTTCTTCTTCTTCTTCTTCTTCTTCTTCTTCTTTTTCTTTAACTCTATATAATATAATATGCATGCATGCATGTTTGTTTGTATGACGACAAGATAATAATTTAGTAAGATCGTCATTGCATGATTCCTTTAGGGAAAGCAAACGACTCTAAGTGAAAACAGGTTCATCCTCCGATTCAAACAATAATAATGGTTCCTTTTCAATCCGAAATAATGGTCTGACATGCACGCTATACTCTCTTCCAGAGTCTTTGCATTAGGTACTTTTGTCTTACTGCCCATTGCCTGCTGGTCAGGCAGTAGTCTTGTCTGTCTCCAGTCCATCACACGTCCCAGTGCCAACCATTTGCACACCCGCATTACTCCCGTCACATTTTCATATTAGACGTACGTATCAAACGTGTCTATCTATCTACCTACCTACCTATCTGTATCAATTCCTTCCCACTACACTCAATCCACAATTCAATAATCACCATTCAGTCCTAGTCCAAGGTCTATACTTATATAGACTCTATAAATACACTGATATATACTCACAATGAATAATATTACATATTATGGAGTACATGGCAAGTTTGCGGAGGTGATGATAGTCAGCTTAACTTATAGTGCATAACTTCTCTCGATCCAAACAACTTCAAACACCAAAAATCCTCTTGCCCACTAAACTATCTCAAATTACAGTATTGGAAGTATTTGTCATGAAATATCATGGAAGGTATTGGTGCTGCCCTTGGAAGTCATGTCACCTATTGTCACGTCAGTCACTCAGGTTGACTCTTAGGTCCTCTAACTCTCCTTCTATTACGTAGTTAGTTATAGTATTCCCTCTTATAGTCTTGCATATTAGTTAGTAAAAACATTTTCTTAATTCAACTCATATCTAGTATGACTGGGCGGTGCCTTTGTAGAGTTGAGGTCCCTTTGCTAAGCATGACCTGAGTCAGTTTGTGAATGAGAGATCTTACATTTTTTATAACTTAGTCAAAGAAAAGAATGCCATGGGCAGAGGAGAGTAGATACGAGCAAAGAGATATAAAACAAACACACACACACAAACATACAACACAAAACACAGTCATATATACATCAAGAGCATGACGACGAATTCAAATGGTCGACTTGGCATGAGAAGCCAAACCAAGCTCGGGTGTCTCAGTTGTACTTATAATGTAAACTTGTGCGCTGCTCTTAGCTGATCTACATGACATGATACTCACAGATGCTCTCGTGATAAGAAATAGGCCGGAAACTCAAGAAAGCATAGAATGGAAGTAGTAGTAGTAGTAGTCATAGTACAATCTATCTATACAAAAAGAATAAGATACACAGAAACAGTCCATAATACTCTACTCTCCCTTGATTCTCGATCTACTCACTCACTCACTCACTAACTCACACAGACACAGACACAGTCCATGATACATTCATATCACATCACACACAAATAGGTAAAGCACAATGTGTATAGGACAAAAACAACAGTGCTAATGAGATTATTTATAGTAAGGCGTGCCGGTGCCCACATTGCTGTATAATGAATGGGCGTTTTATATTCACTCTCATGCCATGTCACACAGTTGTTGTATATTCCATTTTGCCACAGACACTTATTCATGCATGCTCATTCAGCAGTCACCAACCGATCATCCTGTCTTTGTCCTGCCGTTGTCTTGTCCCCACTTTTTTTTTTATATATACTTATATATATATATATAAATTTTTTTATTTTGATCACCCTACTCCTCCTCCATTTTATTCCAAACCAAACTCAAAATCCAAGGCAGAGTAATGTAGAGTAGAGTATAATAAACAAGCAATCCGTCCCACAACAACTCAACTCAACTCATTTTCCTCCAGCAAATTATTATCAGAGCCAAACATCAGGTCATTGAATCAGAACACTAGACAGGCAGAGACTACTAGAGTCCATCATCATGACGGGACGGCTTGATCAAGAGAAGAAACTCTGCCTGCTCTCCTCACCGCAACGACTACATCATCATCATCATGTACAGATGCAGCAGCTATCTGTATCCATCCTATTCATCCTATTCTATCCTGTTCTCAATCCTCTCTTCTCGTCTACGTCCGTCGGCCACAGCAAAACCAAAGCCTTACTATTACTTATTGTTAGTATACATATATACTACCACCACAAGCATAGTTAGCAATACTACACAAAGCTACCCATCAAAACCTACATACGTTGATATAATAATATGTACATATATAACCGCCCTGCTCGTCTCGTCTGAAAGAAATAGTCGCTTTGCTTTGCTTCCTTTTTTTTCCTGTCCCTTTTACTCACAGGGAGCACAGAGTACTGTGGATTCGGCATCGGCCTCACATCACAAGAAACCAATCATTCCACAATTTCATTTTAAATCCAGATTCCCTCTGATTTCCTCCATATTACACACTCATCAATCCACGATCGCCTCCAGCAACCACACTTATTGTTAGTACCGCACTACAACCACTACCACTATAGTACAAAACGTGTAAAGAACATGAACACACTCCTCAGCTCTTTATCCTCAATGTTCTTTCATTTCTCATTGCTATTAACATATATGCAGAGCTTGCAGGTCAATTCAAGCCGCAAACAGAAGCAAATATCCTAAAACCTTTTCTTTTTGCGCTAACATTAACCCTACATTCAGTCCTGTACTGGTTAATATACATAGTATACAAATACACAAAAAGAGAGAGAGAGAGGGACGAAAAGAAGCAAAGAGTTGGTTATCACGTACAAGTAAGCAAGTTGGTTTTAAAAGAGAGAGAGAGAGAGAGAGAGAGCGGATAGATGCCTCCATGACTGCTACACCGCACCCATTTCCCTTACCTGCCTTGGCTACTAAAGGGATTTTAATAAATAAAATTATATTTTAACCTAACGATTACAAGCATACATTATTCAAAGATGAGTGAGAAAATGCCGAGGGCTTGTTCAAAGCAAAAGCAAAAGCAAAGCAACTGCGCCATGCCATGATGAATACACTACATTACATACACTACAGACACACGGCATATCTTCTCAGCTCTGAGCTATGTGCTCTGCTGTGCTACACGGCATTCAAGACACAAACAAACACCACAGTGAATAGTGAAGGAAGATACTAAATAATGGAACTCTCATCTCATATATACTAACAACCAACACTACTGCCACCACCACCACCACCATCACTACACTGCAGCCGACATTACCAACACGAATTCAGTCATTCACCTTTGGGAACGCCTCAGAGTTTGATGATAGGCACACAACTCCGCATTCTGCTCTCTGAATCTCAGACCTTTTCAGTCCATAGGTGTAAGACCTGCTAATTCGTTCTAGTACATATTGAAAAATCGTGAACATCATTGATCATCGAGTGGAATCGAAAAAGAATGTTAGAAACCGTTCATTCACTCGCTCTCAACTCTCAATTCCTCATGTCAATCTATTACCCTCATCTTTCTGTCTTGTATATATATATTTTATATAATAAGCCTCTCTTCTTTTCTTCTGTTTGTCTCGCCATGGACATTTTTATGCACGTTCACTTCAACTCAACCTATAGTATCTGTATTGTATATATAGTTTCACAGTAATAGTAATAGCAATAGGAGTATATAGTAGTAGTAGTAGTAGTAGTAGTAGTAGTAGTAGTAGTAGTACATTCACATTATTAGTTGAAACCCAGAGCTACTTATGGTCATGGTACTTGTATACACATAGAGAGAGAGCGAGAGCGAGAGAGAGAGACACACAGACAGACAGACAGAACTAAATTTTTGCATGTAATGTAGGGATAGATAATATTTGTATGAGTTAGAGTTGGAGTGGATGATATTATTATGAATGCACAACCAAGGAGGAATGGGCATGTAATGATATTATTATGGTTGTTCGAAGCAAAGCAACCAACAGAGCTTGCGGCAATTTTCAGACAAGAAGACAAGACAGATACCAAAGAATATGCATAAATAAGGAACTAGTATGTAATGTGGATGTGACCAGACCACGACCACTGCACTGTGAGAAGAGCCGGAGAGCAGCAGACACAGATTTCAAAATATTCGTATTATCAGACAGCAGGGTTATAGTTGTGTAGCAATAGCAATGGATGGATGGATGGATGTGGTAGTGTAGTAGCAGTATACTATAGCAGTGAACAGTATATAGTCACAGTCAGTAGTCACTCAACTGAAAATGGTTGGAGGCATTTCATGAAAACGAAGAAGAAAATCAAAACCCTCATGAGAGTGAGTCAAACTGACTGAGCAGTATGTATGGGATAGTGGAATGGAATTGGGACTGAGGAAAACTGAAGTAAAACTAAAACCAAAGCTAAAGGAAACTCAAGAATTGAACCGAAGTGAAGTGAAGGAAAGGAAATACATACATACATATACACAGTCTCATGTCATACAGATACAGGAATGGATGAAAATAAGAGATACCTTAAGGTACATGTCCAACATTTAAAGTAGTTTCATTTACTCTCCTCTCAGTAAAGTTTCAAAAGTTAAGGGAAAAGGTTAAGTTAAAAGAAGTTGAGAGGAACTGAGCCGAGTGAGTGAGTGAGTGAGTATATGTATGGATAAAGGGATGGTTGTCTATATAGATAGAGTGATGAGTGTCTACCTGGTCGTCTTCTCTGCAATGCTATGAAAGTAAGTAAAGTAGAGGAGGTTTGTGTGAATTGCGGCACCTTTGTCCATATTAAAACTATACAGGGCTAAAAGATTATGAAACATGGTGAGTGTCTGGAGGTCCTTCATGTGGTGAGAGCCCCAAACGCGGTCAGTGTGAGACCCTTGTGTGTCCGAATTGGGTTCATCCTTTTCGGATGCAACGAACCAGACGAATCGGAGGGCGCCGTCAGAGCTGACAAAACTCGAGCAAAACAATGCCAGGGTGAGATATTACCCATCACCCTCAAATACTCACTCAACCCTAATTGTCCGCTCGTCTCGTCCTCGAACCTTGTCTATTGCCTTTACTATTTGGATTAGACTCTACCTTACAAACTATGTACATACTACTCTAGTATCTGTATCATCATCACCAGCTTGGCTCTCTAAGCCAAAGCCAAAGCCATAGCCATAGCCCAGCTACCTTTTCCAAGGAGTACTTAGTTAGGTCTCTATATAATATTATATGATGTATCCTGCTACCGATCCGATTATATAACACCAATACCCACTCCGTCCATCCATCCTACACTTTCCTATCCATCCACATCTGTCCAATCCTTTTAAAGTGAAACCATCATTGTTTTACCTTTGTCCTGTAAACCCTCACTTTACTCCCTATCACCAATCATCACTGATCGATAATGATGTACGTACACACTACACACATACACAACAATACAGTACACCTTCACTTCAAATCCTCTCATCATCGGAGTGTATATTGTACATAGCAAATCCTCAGGAAACAAAAAACAAAACCCAAAAATTAAATATAATTCTATATACATAGGTACTCGAGAACAATAATACAAATAGTACATAGAATGGAAGGAGCAATAATGCAGCTCTCACACACTTAGGCTAGAGTGAGTTGTCCTGGGAAATTTAGACAGCTTGACTCAAACTACTAATGTAATGCCAATGCCCTTCAGCCTGTGCCCAGTGAGCAGTGAGCAGTAGACAAGACTACAGCACAAGAGTAGTAGTGCAGTAATAATATACTAGTTGTAGAAGTAGTAGTAGTAGTAGTGTTTCAAACTTTAACTCTACTTCTACTCCCAGCTCGAATTTATTATAACGGAACGGAAACGGAGCTCCGAAAGTAAAATCAACTGCGGGAGAAGTTGGTCACACAAAGGGTTTTTGTTTCTCAAACAAAACTATAGCCTCCAACTCATTTTGTATTATGTCCTGTACTCGTGGCCGTACC
>JAAXYV010000604.1:0-11691 GCA_036851875.1 Novacerus sp. FZ-2019
ATGAAAAGAAAATGCAATTTCAGGCTTCATATTATCATTGCGGAAGCATCGTTGAACATCCAACTTATCGAAAAATATACGAATATTTTGCCCACCTAATGCAACCCACTTGTCTTATAATAATTGTACAAATATAAATTTAGTCACGTTTTCAGTCAAATCTAGCGGAATTCTGCAATCCATTACTTAACTTGATATAAATTCTGCTGAAGTAATTTGGAAGAAATTAGTCAATTTTCACATAGATTTAGAGGATGATTCCTGAGGGAATTCTCCCTCGTTGACAGTTTTTCAAATCAAAGTGTTCGTCATGGAATTATGGTTACCGTTGAATTCTAAATTTATCAGAATTTTCCATTGTTTAAATTTTGAATTCATGAATGTAGCTTCATTGCCATTTTACTTTGAATTTCAAATTCAGGCAAAATTTTTGTCCTAGCCGTCCCAACCATTATATGTTATGCATAATATTTGAATTTTGATTAATTGTAAGCATCGAATCCAAATGCATTTAGTTTGATTTTATTCCAGTCAATTCAAAAATTTAGAAAATCTATAGGAACAAATGGTTGTGATTGAAACTCAATTCAATTATAAGGTTTGAAGGTAAACAGTATTATAAACCATTGTTTTCTAGAACTGACAGATCCTTTCTCTCCGAGCTCTTTTACGGTTATGATTATCGCTATTTTCAAAACCAGTGTTTAATGTGCAGTTCAGCTTATTTCCGACTTCTTTGTACACATTAGGAGAGTAATTTCCAAACGGTCTTTCTTTGCATAGAATTATTTCGAAACATTTGGTGATAGCGTGGTGTTTCCTATAATTATATTTCATACACATATGTATGAAATGTGTAACATATAAATAGTGTTTTAAATATTTCACCCACAAGCAAGTATCCTTTGAACTCATATCTGTCTCCATTGCTTTGCAAGCATCCATCCAATGGTCATCGGATGAAGTACACTCTTCGTCCTTAGGCTGAGGAAGTGTCATTAACCTTTTAATTTCCGCTGTGATTGTGACAAATTCAAAAAATAATGTGAGTTTATTTAATCTATTATTCCTAATAGAAATGAAATATTTTTGTACCTATGTGAGATTCTCCGGCATCGCTTTTGCATACGGCTTGAAAAACTCCTAAATATACAGTTGGAAATCCCCTGTCAGAGTTTACATTACAAGACTTAGATTTCTCAACTACCGGTATCCAGCATTTATTATATTCTTCAGGATTGGAGCATATTGATCGAATTGTGTCGAAAACGTAGGTTTCGCTTTTAGTTGTAGCATTAGGCAGTGCATCCAAACAAGCTCCGTAGTCTACCTAAGTGAAAAACAAAAAGGAATCTTAATAATGTCTGTTTATGTTTTAATTTTGTGCTTTACAAATAAAGACCTTTCAAGTGACTGTTCCACTTATTTAAGTTGATATTACAAAAATTCATTAGATAATTAAAATCATATTTAAGGAACGGTTATGGCAACTACAACAAAAAGAGAGTCATACTAACGACATAAATTAAGTGAGACGTCGCGGAATATTCCATATTGTAAATGTCCACATTACTTAAAGTCTAGACTTTACTGAACATTGCTATCACCAATAGAAAATTTAAAGCTGCATGCTACGTAACTCCTTCTGCGATTTGTATCAGTGGGAGTATCTCTAACGGTGTTTTAAGGGTTCAAACACTCCCTAGATTTAATTCTATACAATACATATTATCAACATCCAGAAAACTCTAGCTGTTCGTGTAAGACCTATCAACACCATCCAAAATCTTGACAAAACTATACGAATGATTTTTATATTTTTAAATACCAACAAGGAACTCTATTCACATAAAGCTCGCAGTCATGTCTACCAGTACACCCAACTGCTTGAACCATGTAGGGCAGACCAATAGCTGAATTTGTAAATGAGACTCACAAACTGACCTCCAACGATATTTCAGAATTTTGCAAACTTACGGTTACTCGGGTGGGACCCTTCTCAACTTTAAATTTTACATGTTATTCCTCATACGGGTTCTTAATTTTGAATTTGTATTAAATACAAACTTCACAATGCTATTTTGGTAATTCAACATTCCGCAAAAAATATTGGTAAACAGTGATTTGAAGTTCAAAATGTAAGCAAATAGTAGTAAAATTAAAATTGAACTCAATAGTACAGCGATGATAAAATATAGCCGCTGTACGTTTTTCTAGTCCACCTTTTCGATTTGACAAAAAATTAGCCCAAATAAAAAATTCACAAAAATTAGCCTAAATTTGGCTACCGTAGCACCAAATGTCTACATGTAGACGAAATTCAACAATTAACGCTGTATTTTGAGAAGGGTCACCTCCTGTGCAACTTTTCAGTTTTAAAAATTTCAAGACATCTTGGGAGGTAAGTTTGTGAATCTGAAAGCTAAATGTAGCTATAGACATGCTCTACGTAATCCTAACAAATATGTAAGTGTGGTTGTAGACCTGACTGCCAGCTTCATGTGAATTGGATCCTTTGAATAAATTGTAATACGCAAATTGCTGGTTAGTGCATTAAGAATGAATTAGTTCACTTGTAATCTACTTCTGCTTTTGAATATGATAAGTGATAATCGCAATGTATTTATTTTGAACCAGTTCTTTGATGTTTGTTTCTTAGATTCCATCCTTTGTCTTGCAGTAGCGAAATCCAGTATGGATTTCAATGTAGTCTCCCAAATCTTTAGTTAGAAAGTGAGCAGCTCCAAGTGTTAGTAACGCAAATATTATCACAAATTTCATAATTCTTGATGGATATATTAATTATGTATTTTGATTCAAGCCTTGGTCGACAACTAAATAAAACAGCAACTTCATTGTAGTTATATTCGGAAACAGATATGTTAGGAGGAAAAATGAAAAAATCTTGCGGTATGACATTCACTATAATTTGAAATGTTTCCTGAATAATTCCTTGAACTATTCTAGGGTCGATTTTGTGCGGTTGATAGTGCTACGTATTTGTCTGAATTCTTGTTTACTGAACTTGAATAGGCATGAGCTTCGGTGTGTAAACTGCGGAAGGAAACATTTTCTTCAAATATCTGCGTTAATCAATATGGCCTAAAGATTTATATATCTCAATATGGTACTAGTTCTATTAATATTTAACTGACCTGAATACAGTGTGACTCATTGCTTAGATAGCGAATTGAACCGACAAAACATGCGCTAAACTTCATTGCTGGTAAAGCCTAGTGAAATATTTTGTTAATATATTAAATAACTAAAATAGTATGAGTAAATACCAATTTTATTAATATATTAAGTCTTTAAAATAGTATGAGCAAATGCCAATTCACATCATAATTGTAGTTTACGTTCTTCAGTTTAACGTCGCCCTACAAGTTCATTGGAATTTCAAATATTTCACCAGAACTCAAACAAGAGTAGGACCGGATTAGACATTCGTTCCGTATTGAGATGGACAGTATTAAAAAATTTGTCATCCTTAGATTGCCACAACTTTAAGTTTTTTGAATCGATGATAACTAATGAGGGTTCAAAAGGAAATCTCAACCGGGTTTGACATTTTTCGGATTGAAACAATCAATTTTGGACAGTTTAGCCCCTTTTAGTTTATGTGAATGTTTAACCTTACTTTACCTCATCACTTTGCGCAACCCATGCTAGAAGTATTCGTTCAGTTTATGTACAAAAGCATACAATGTGACATTTTATGACCGATTGACGAACACTGTTATAACGAAGTAATTGTCAGAAATTAAGTTATTTCCAGTTCTTAGATCGTCCTGATTACGAGAAACTGTCGTTAACGAAGACAATTATTGACATAATTATTTAAATATAGTTGGTGCCGTTCTCGTTCTGAAAATATTTAAAAGTATTCCGTTCCGATTATCTTACGTATTAGAGAACGGAACGAAACACGGAACGATTTTTCAACACAAAGTGCGATACATTTGTAATTATGGTTACTGGCGTAAAGTTGAAAAAAGCTATGGTATTACATAATCAATGATAAGGATATATTAATTTCCAATGAACAACACTAACCAATCTGTATTGTACATAATTCTCTTCAAGAAAATTGATGTATATTTCATCGTCATACCATAAACCTGAGAAATATAGGTGCAACTTCTTTACACTTTTGAGATTTCTGGAAGATGCGAGATTACTCCAATAGCTCCCTACATGATGGTGCAAAAGCTTTCAATACCTGAAACTGCATTTATTATTCTAAACATACCCTTTTATGAAATGATATCTTGTCTCTTAAGATCCTAGGGCAAAAACGAAAAGTTAAATGAGGTGAGGAGAATTTATTGCAATTATATTTCTTCCTGAACACGCAGTGGTATTGGAAATAGTTATTTATACATGCCATTAATAAATTTAGTAGTCAATGCCAACTCAAATAATTAAAATGCGGATTTCAGTAACCTCCTAGTTCGTATTTTTTCAACCGCGTCCTTTTCCCGCTCTTTATAGATATTTTTTTTTAATTATTTATGAACATGGGCATTTTATTTCTTTGCAATGGATATGTCGATCAGCTCAACTATTCACAATTTAGATATTTTGTCGAACATGAACATTGAAATTTTTCAGTTTCCTGAGTTAGCACCAAATCTTTTTGCATTATAATCCGGTGAATTAATTCTATTACCTTCATATCAGATATATCTTCATTGAAATCCCACTCAAGGAAATATATTCAACTCGCTTACTTACAGCATCATTCAAAGAGAAATAAGATTTCCCGTTTATTTCAGCTTCTAATTTTACTTATACAATGGTTAACTAAATGTTGTATCCACAGTCAGAAATCGTTCTGTATTCCGATAGGGAACATACAATTGGTACAACCAAAGTCTACGGTAGGTACCATAAATTATTTTACAGTGAGGACAACTCTGCCCCTAACACAAATATACACTTGCTTCCAAATTGCTTGCAATTTATGCGTCATAGTTTGAAACAATTATAATGTTAGTGCTAGCATAATGTTCCATAGGCTTTTGTGAGACCTCAAATTTCTTTAGACCGACTAACTTTCGATATATGGGTTTATTATCTTACCGACGCTGCTAGATTGAGAAAAATAATTTGCTGTAATTAGCTTGGTGAGCATAATGGGACATATGAACCTATCACCGCAGCCCGGATTTAAAGGAAACTACCAAATAATGACAACTGGAATGAAATCTGTCCAAAAATGTATTTGCTAATTTTATCACAGGATGATTACAGACAAGACAAATAAAAATTTAAACTTTGATATTTCTTAGTTTTCATTCTCTTATCAAGCCTGTCATTTTGTGTAAAACATATAAATAATACGAAATTCACGAGTTATGAACTAGTTGGACAAATTTGTACGCGAAACTTCATATAAAATATTTTTCGTAATGTGTTTATCATAAAAACGATGAAGTTATAATGCAATTTGCGTCTTAGAACAATAAACACAATTGAAGTTAACCACCGTATATAATCTTAGCGACACCTCAAACTCCACCCTAGTACAACACAGAAACCATCACAAAAATTAAACGAAAACATAGACAGAATTTGCGCAACCTTAAAAACCAGTATACGATTTTCTTTATATGCCGTTGAGTGTCAACCCCTCATGTTGAAGAATGTTCAGGTATTAAATTTGGGTATGCGGTAGTTAAATTGACCATACCTCAATCTAATTAGCTATTTCAAAATTCTGCAGTATACAGTATACCTCAACTGTGCAACATCAATTTCCTAATGTTGGGAGAAAGGGAAAAGGTGAATCTGGAAAGAATTATTTCATACATTTTATGTGATAGCATACTTATAATAGTTTTACAAGTTGAAGTACATATCTACATTTATGAATTTCTGAGTAAATGTCCTCGCTAGAGTGCTTTTATAATTATTTCTTGCCTCTTCAACAGTATTTGCCAACTATCCTCGGTCTGTTGACCAAGCAATGAATTGCATTAGTTTCTGATTCAGGCAAATGTGTTCAATTTGAGCGTTAGTACCTACGAAGTAGAACTGCCATTCTAGGAACATGAAAACCTTAAAAATTATCTAAAAATCAATTCAGTTTTGTCCCGTAACAGATTCAGCTCCAAATAATTTTCTTACCAAAAGTATGCCATGGATAGCCATCTGTCAGCATCACTGGTGTGCAAAATCACTGATATTGCAAAAACAAACGAAATGAGGATTTTGCTGTTAGTTTCGTTTGATTTTCTAACAGCTGTAATTCACAGTGTTCGTTTTCGTTCGCAATCACTCGATATAAAATTAAAGGTACAATATACATTCAAAAATGTACCAAAATGAATGAACTTTAAAATCATATCAACATTACAAGCAATATCTACATTTTTAAAATCCAATTAAAACTAATGGTTTCTTAAATTCACAACCAGCAAAACTTTGTTACATGCGTATAAGAAGAGACATCCTATGAAATATCGAAATTCGCACTGAAGGTCTGATTTTATAGCGACTAATTAAAATATTACATTATACTTTGTTGTTACACAAACGTTTATAAATTGTTGTGAATCATTCATTTATACCACTTACGCTTATGGTGAACCAAAATTTGGACTCCATTTTAATAAAATTTAAAATTAAGATATTATAATGAAGTTTAATTATGTCGGAGAATAAAAATTCAAAGAAAAAAACCCCACGGACTTGTGACAACTTCTAGAATTTTCCTGAATCTGGACCCTTGCTTGAAGAAAATCAATTCAAATGCTTTAGAAATGGATAGGAATTTTTTTCTGCAGATGTACTGATCATGACTACTAATGCACAATTCAAAGCAGCAGTTTACACAGTGATATTCAAATACATTTTGCAATCAAACTAGGCAGAAAATAGAAAATCATTTTGTAAACGTAACAGAAAATAACCATTCCCGTCCAATTGCTTCTGTTTTTATATGTATTTTAAATCCAGGTATTTTCATGCAACAACCGTTTTAAATATATTTTTTAATACATTTTATTTGAAATATCACTTAAAACACTGGATCTGGTAGGAGCGAAATCTATCCATATGATGGATTATTGATTTATTTAGAAAACGAAATGAACGACATGACAAATCTTGTGCATTGCAACGTTTGTGACTTCTTTCGCATTGTTCTGTTTCTACCGGTAGAAATACACTTCTGCCATGACAGGAATACAAAAATCACAATTCCAAATCTATGGCGAATCCTTCCACCAAAAATGGGCAGTTTTGTGAATGCTAATCATTTTATCTACTCTCCCGACCAAATCTACGACAGTTGTCTTCCGCAGCAATAAAATTTACTTACAAGCTATTCAACTTAATATATTTAAGTCCGATATCAACGTCAGTTTCACCGTTCTCGAATCAGTGCTGTTATTTTTTTTAATTGAAGAATTTCCAGGAGTACCGCTGGGGGAGTTTGTTTCTCAAGTGATCCGACTGCGATGAAATTACTTAAAAGATTTTCTGAAATACGTTAAAATTGTAAAGAACGAAGTATTTCCTAATTTCTGTTTTTAATAGTTTAAGTTGGTTCCAATTCAGTTCCATTACATTCATTCGATTTTTCGTCAGTTTCAATTTTATTCCAGTTGCTAGATTCATCTGGGTGTTAATTTGTAGAAGGAAAAATGAACGAACAACACGAATATGAAGAATTCTTGGTCGTTTTGTAGATATTGCTAATATCTGTTACCGTTTGCCGAAAAGTACGACTGTAAACAAGCGAGTTAAAAATATTTTAGAGCGATGTCGGGTAATATGGGCTAATAAGTAATAGAGGTACCCTCGCGAAACCCGTACTAGACTTCGTTGTCCGAAACTAATAAGATTTCACTCATTTCCTCTAGGATCATATCAGATTTAAATCTAAATATAGAAATTTCCGAAGAATGTCTATGCATTACTTCGAAATGCACAGTATTTTTTTAACAATATCAAGCTTCGCAATTCAATGCCGGCAGGGACTGAGGGAATTTTGAAGATAATTAGGCTCATAATAACCACTTGTTCATAATTCCCTTTTATACCCTGATAATGGGAATAATGTATGGTTGATTATGAGATTTCAGTGTTAGAGATTAATAAAAATAGTCTCTATTAATTTTTTGCTCCATTGTTTAATGTGTTCCGGGTTGATAAATATTTTCATGTTGTCTTCTCATGTTGGTTTATAAAATTCATAACTTCGTATTTGCTATATTAATTTCCACGTAATTTAAGTCTCTAGAATAGTATACGTTTTTATGTTCTCATCTCAGGTCGATTTTGAGAATTCATAACTTCATTATATAATTTTGGTCTTATTTGTATTCCTGATATTTTAATTTCGAAGCATCTAAATATTAGTATAACTTAGTGTTTATAGATCAATAAATAGATTTGGTGCTGGACAAAAATTGAAGAATAGAATTAAAAATAAATAACTTTCTTGGTAATAATCAGTAAACGATGTGAGAGCAAAACTGTAGACCGGTTTCGAACTTTTTTTATCTCTTCAGTACAGTATAATAGCCTCATTAAGAAATTGGTTTAACGTCGGGAAACAAAAAAAGCAGGATGATATTCAGATCTCAGCCGAGACACTGAACGATCACTTTGTCAGCGTGTCCAAATGTAAGAACATATATCAGTTGTCTCAAAATTTCTTTTTTTAAGAATTGGTGCTCTTTAATGAATTGTATTTCAAATAAAGCAAATTTCAAGCCTTCCGTTTTGACATTTTAAAATACATTCATTTAATGGACTTGCACTATACTAGTTAAGTCTTTAATAAGCAATAAATACATTTGTTGGGATATCTGACTGCAAGAATATTTTGCAAAATACTCGAATACTTTTCCTGTTTAAAGCATCATTAATCACTTGAAGGTTGATATAATGTAAAATGAATTATGAGTGTGATTAATGAAAAAATGAATGAATCATAAAATCATCCCAAAACATATGCATTCATTCAGCTATGCTGCCTGACTGCCAACTCCTGCCACTATAGATCGGCAAACAGTGGCAGAAACTGACAATTCCATTATATTCTTCGCTCATCTATCCCAATCTGAACCCTGTGAGTAAAATAAGCTAACTTCACAAACACACCTTCCACACATTTTTGACATTTTTTACACTTTGCCCACATTTTTTGGCTAGTTACTTTAACTTTTTCTAGATTTTAAACGAGCAAATAAAATTCGATTTTTGTAAGCTAGGTGAAAAGAGCACAGATTCATGCAGGCTTTTTGACGGGGAATGCACCTCTTTTAAGCTATCTCATTATCCCCAGTTTCAATTCTAATCAAAGGTTCAAAGGGAAATTAAAAGAAATGTTATTAAATGAACAAATTGTAAACCATAAGAATAATCTTGAATTTGTAATCAATGATATGTTAGATATAATTATTAGCACTGTAAAGATGTACATTTTTTAATTGTGACGAGTACTATTATAATGAAAGACTATAGCTCAATTAGGCTGTCCTAATAACCCAGTGGCGTATCTTCCATAAGGCGCAAAGGCCTCGAGCCCGTCCTTTGGGTTTGAAAATAAATATAGAAAGAATAGCATTGTTTTGACCCACATCATATGATGCAGTAGATTTCTAAATATTTATAGACAGTAATTTTTATTATGCCAGCATATTTTGATAGTCACACCAGTTGACACAATCGAATGAAACTGCAAATGTCAGGATATTTGGAAGACTAATTTGAAAATCTTCATGTTATTGAGGTCTTTATGAAATGATTGGAAGATTTCATTCCGCACTGTGAAGTGATAAAGCAACAAAGTTGTGTAAGTATACCCTATATACAATTCTATCAATGCTAGGGACGAATTGGAAAGTAGTAAGGTAGGCAGACGACATCAGACCCATCTCCGTTCTGCTAAGCTCAACTTCGAAGGACGGATACACTGAATTACTGAGCGGTATAAAATATTTTGAATTGGTAGCCAATCACTAACAAGCTATCCTTCTTCAACCTGCTCGGGCATGACTACTACGACTGCAAATAATTCATATGCGCTAAGATAAACAAAACAATCTGATGTGTTGGATGAACACAAATTTAAATTTAATAGAAATAAAGTTTCATTTGCCTCAGATGTAAAATGAGTGCTAGTGAAAAAAAGATAAGCAAGAGAAAAAGCACGACCAGCAGTATAACTAATTTTATTACGAAGATCCCAAACTGGACAGTTAATTCAGTGCCAGCACACTAACCAGCAGTAGATAGAACTGATAATTTACAGGATTGTCATATTGACAACGAAGCTTGCCAAAGTTCCAATCTGGATGTCGGGAGATTTGCAGAAAAAACCCGGAATCTTCTTTTACTAAAGAATTGATACAGAATCCATGGACCACACACCATTCCCATTAAAGATATAATCAAGGAGATACTATTAATTTATTTTCGGAATCCGATTTTTGCAGGAAATTCATTTGTGTTCTCAAAATTGAAAAAAAATCGAGCTTTTCAAATACATTGGCTTGAAAGATTCCCATGGCTTGTTTATTCAGACTACTTGAAAGGCTCACTTTGTAAATTCTGTGTTTTGTTTGCTCGAACTTCCAGTGTAATTGGGAAAAACAAAGATGCAATATTTGGTTCACTGGTAATTACTGTATTCAAAAATATCACAAAGATAGCGTATTGTTTGCAAATGATTTTATACAATCTGAAAACAAGAATATTTCAAATGTGTTAAACCATGCAAGGTTAGAGCAGATTCGGAAGAACAGGGAAAGGTTGAAGCCTATTATAGAAGTAATTTTATTCTGTGGAAGAGAAGAAATTTCGCTGCGAGGGCATTGTGATTCCGGTCCTTTGCTCCTGTCTGAACCACCAGAAAAAGATGGTAACTTGAGAGCACTGCTACGAATGAGAGCAAATTGCGGAGATTCAACTTTGAATGAACATTTAAACCTTTCTACGTATGGGACAACATATCTCTCTCCTTTAATTCAAAATGAAATAATTGATTGCATTGGGCAGGAAATACTAAAGCAAATAGTGCCTCGAATCAATGCTGCTCAGTGCTTTAGTTTAATTGCGGATGAGACAGCTGACATTTCTGGCGTAGAACAGCTATCTATATGTGCAAGGTATATTGATAAGAACGAAGGCAAAATTCGAGAGGATTTTCTTCAGTTTGTTCCCATGACAAAAACAACAGGGGAGGAAATAGCAGGTGCCATCCTACAAAGTTTACGGAATTTAAATGTCGATCTTCAATTTCTTCGTGGACAAGGTTATGACGGTGGAAGTGCAAAGTTAAAGGAGTTCAATCTCGAATTCAAAAACTCGTGACACATAAGGCTTTGCATGTACATTGTTCGAACTACTCTTTAAATTTAGCCATTGGTGATTCATGCGAAATTCCGGAAATCCGAAATACTCTTGGAACAATATGTAAGATTATTACTTTCCTTACGTCATCAGCTATTCGTTTAGGCGTTTTGAAGAAAAATATTCAATCCAAATATGCTGATGTGGATAAATCAACGAAAGTCATAAAATACTGTGAAACAAGATTTGTTGAAAGGCACGAGTCCGTTTTTCGTTTTGTGGAATTATTCGATTGTGTAATTGATAGCCTAGCTATTGTAGAATCTGATGGAGACAGAGATGCAAGCGCATCCGAGCATGCTTATCTTTCTGCCGCATTAA
>JAAXYV010000605.1:0-11687 GCA_036851875.1 Novacerus sp. FZ-2019
GCCAATTGGCCTTTTTGGCCAGTGGCCAGTCCAACACTGGCTAGAACCATAAATGCGATAGTTTAGCAGTTAAAAATTTGAAACTAATCTAACGCATTGGGTATGCAAAATATATTTCCAAGTGGAGTACACTAGGCTTGCATTTCTGTAATTCTGAAAATTTAGCAAAGAGCACATCTATAGCAGGAACGATTTTTTCGCTTCAACTAACATGTGGAAAGCAGCACTGTCAGCTGAAAGTAAGAATGCCTAGATTGCCAATCAGGAAATGGATACTCACTTAATGTTGTAAATAAACCGCTGACTACAAACATGAACTAAATAGGGGGAAACACATAATAGAAACAATTAAGCAAGTAATAACTTACTTGGAATGAAATAGAATAATGACGACATTCGTAATTGATGGCTCGAAAACCTGGGAGTTTTTTTACCGACAGCTGCAGAAAAGGTCAAGAAGGACAGTACATTACTCCGACGACTTTAAAATATCCTGAGGATGTGTAAAAAGACTAAAGCTATTTTGTCGACAGAAACCATAGGTTCAAAAAGGGTAACACTATACTCTGACGACATTTAGAGACAGTTCTCGGAGTTGTGCAAAACGTGAAACTAGTTTGCTGAAAAGGTCATACACTACTCCGACGATATATAAAGTTCTCCTTGTAGGTGGATGTTAAGATTGGAAGCAGCCGACAGTCAAAATACTAATTCGAACCACCTGGCTACATTGAAATGATTCTAAGTGAGTTTAAGCAGAAGCGGGTAGTATGAGCATATCTGTGTTTCTAAATTTCTGTATAAACAGAAGCAGTTTAATGTGCTATTCAGACGCTATTATTTTCCTTCTTTGAGAAATTATCGACGTTTGAATATTTTCTGCAGGTGTATAAGCAATTGGTGGAAATTATCTGAAAAATACTTTTGATTAAAGAAATGAAAAATGACATTTGTTTTCAGTGGTCATTGGTATTTTAAATTGCATGCGTAATTGTACTTTGCTTTTGTGTGCAACGTAGCATATATGGCTCAATTTGGTTTGTTCAGCACCCAACCGTTAAAAATAGTAGCGGTGGTTGACTACTATTTTGTTTGTACAGTTTTCGTTTCCACTAAACGAAAAGAGTAGACTTGCTTTTTGACACACTAAAACATATTAGGCATCATATACTTACAAAATCATCCAACTTAAAGTCAAATTTGTATGGGATCAAATTTTAGTATAAGCTGCAGTTATTATTGTCTTGAAATTTGGTGTTGTAATGTATTGGATTGAAAAAAATAACTTTTAAATGAAATAATGTCTAGTGTTTCTTGTTCAAAGATGAATGGCAGTACCATATAATAAGTTTGAAATAAAAGTTTTGAATGTCTGGATAATAGAATAAGTATAAGCTGTTTAAAAATTGATACTGCTAAAGGCTAAGTTGCCTAGTTTGACTGGGGTCCTTTAGACCTATGTAATAAATTATTAAAATAAATAAATTCGTCTTAGTAGTGATTCTATTATAGATCTTTTGTACCATGGAATTTTTATCCGATCTTAGCCAATCCCCCAAATTTTTAGTTCAGACCTACCGTTCTCACTGAAATAATTGCATTTATTTATACACGATTTCACTTCAGAACAGTTTACCTGACTCAGCTGTTACTTTTGAGCTATGCGTTTAGAAATTAATCCCGTCATTAATTAACACACATAAATGAAACACCAGGGTACTTTTATCTTTGACATTAGTCTTGACATTGGATTAATTTATTTGTTTAATGGTCGTATTTCTGTTCAGTGCAATTGAAGTTCTACAATCCATTACCTCCAACCGCAAGGTTGGGCAAGATTACATTAAGCATTAATGGTAGATTGCAATATTACTTTTAAAAAATCAACGAATGTGTTTTTCCCTGTCTTATCAACGAGTTGTTGGGATGTTGTATGCAATAAAGAGCCGTGGGTAGATTTCGGATGGAGGCTGGAAGGTGGGGTGGCGGGTGGGCAGTGAAATGTTTTAGGACCCATCTGGATGGGTTCAGAAAAACTAATTTTGAGTATGCATGCTCATGTATCAGGTTTATTCTATTAAATTGTGTTATTATTAGGGAAAGAAATGATAAGTGAGACTTTTAGTTGGGTCATTCTGCAGGGATGCAGCCAGATTTTCAGCTGAGGGTTGTTAATTTTGCAAAGTAGAATCAAATTTGTGTACCTGGCACAGTTGTGCATGAAATCCCAATTCAATTCAGTGTAGCAACAACAGCATTTATGGACAATTGCTTCTTAGCACTCAAAATGCCCATTGTAATATGTACAGCCAATAAACGGCGGGTAAATCTATTTCTTTCTTTTAAGGTTTTATTTTGTTGGTTCATTTTGTGGACTGAATTCGTACAGAATTCTGCTGGAAACTTACAATATGGTTTACAGTGGGAATACTAGGTCCATATAATGATTTCGTGGAAACTAAAGGTAAATCGATATTATCGCAATTTGTGGTGTGGAGGCTCGATTTAGATAGGTTTACCGGATGTCTTGTTTGGTCACATCCTCAATCACAAAATTTACACATTCCATGAGAATATATCAAAACTGTTTGGAATCGAAATTGTATTAAGAAATCCTCCAGTGTGTCAGGTTTTATTTTTTAAATTTACCTCACATATATCTTCGTTGCCAGTCAATTATGTTTCCTACGTTGGAGCAAGCTGGTTGGAATTATATCGAGCAAGAATAACAAGTTGATTGTAAAGTTTCAATAACATTTTAAGGCTAAATTTATAACAAATTCGAAAGCTCCATAAATAAAGTGACGCCGAAGAAAAATCAATTCGTTCATAGCAGGTGTATATATCCTCATTTTGAGTCAATCTTCAATCAAAACTCCTGTTTTGTTAGAAAAGTTATTAAATGTTTGCACCTTCAACTAAGTTGTCAAATATTCTATCGACTTGCCATTTTTTATGCTTCTGCACGTCGGTATACTGTTTTTCTGATTAATGTGACCCATTTAATTTTTAGGTGTCATTGTGTGCATTTATTGTGGTCTCAGGGATATAATAAACCAATAAGTACCAGATGGTTTGCATAGGTGCTAGGGTGGAACTCCAAGGTATTTCAATCCTTATTAGAATGAAAGTTTTCGATCATCAGAATATGTTTGCTGTCATTTTTCACCACAGGTTAGTCATTCACCGTGTTAAGTATATTGTACACAGTTCTGTATAATAATATTGCCGAAAATTCACACCAGGTGATTGTGGTTCAATTTGGACACAATTACTTGGAAGCGTGAGCCGTTTTGTGTGCATGCACTGCGTCTGAGTTGTATATCCTCACAATAACCTGAGAACGACCGTTTCGAAAGATGGAGTTCCGACTTGGCACACCTACTCATGAGGTCCAAGATTAGCATGAGTTTGAAGATGCTGTCAGACGATCAAATACCTTCGGAGTTTTTGACATGGATTTCATAGTTGATTTTGTGGAAGAAGTGAAATATGTATGACGTAGGACACAGGCAAAATTTCACGGTAATACAATATAACTCCCATCCCATATATATTAGGCTGCGCCTTATTATATGCAAAAACAAATTTTGTTTAATTTTAAGCCTCCCAGACTGTAATTTGGTTCCATTTCATGAAAAACGAATTCACTGAAAATTTTAAGCAAATCGGATACTATTTAGAGGTCACTACCGTACTTTGTTTTTGTAAGTAATTAGTCATTACTTGTATAGGCAATCATCTGACCTTTTTCCAACAATATTGGCCTATTGGTTTCAGTTACCCCCCGGCACGCCTACCACACCATGTGATGTGTCTTCAGACTCCTTACAGCATGGGGAACACAAATCAGGTAAAGAATTCCCACTCAAAATTTCTACTGCCCCCCCCCACGGAGGGGTAAACCAGAACATTAGTCCTAAATACCCTTAACGCTGATTTGAATATTCACTTCGCTGCCGAGGTTATTCAACCTGTTTTATCCAGCAAAAAATGGAAGGTAGAACAGGCAACAAAATTTTTATTCCTAGTCAACCCCAAAGAATTTTTAGTGGGAGATTACGATCTTCTAGCTCCCCAATCACCCCAACCGTTGGCAGAGATCCCAGAGACAATGGAGTCAATATCTTCACCCGCTGTATTCGACCAGCCCCCTCAACCTGTAGTTTTACCAAAAAATGCCCTTCAATCTACTACACAGAGAAACAAACCAAAAGATTACGCCTTCGTGATAATCACTGGAAAAAACAGGCGGAAGCCCTTCGCAAGGACCTGCCCATTTCTAATTTTCCTAGGAATTGGGGTAGGAATGCTAAACTTCGCTCCTTAAGATTTCTGTTTAATTGTAGATACGGCACTTTCCTGTCCGCTTCCTTACCCCCCTTGATCCCCCAAGGGTCGTTTTCTAAGAGGATGGTGAAAGGGAATAGACGGGAGTAGTATAGTCACCCTTGACTATTCTCTCTGTGGCTACGATTCTCTGTTGTACGCCTTACAACACAGAATCAGCCATCTTTTTCTCCAGACCATTTCCAGACTAGGAGGAGATCACAGCTTTAGTGTTAGGCAAACCGTAATTGTGCGAAGATTAATTTGCCGTCTAGTTGAGGTGTAATTTGTATTGTGTTGTTGCTGACATTTCGGGCCCATCCTGTGGGGCCACATGTTGAATTAAGGGTAATTGATAGAATTAATAAAAGATTTAAACGATCCAACACGGTTGTGTGTGTGTGTACTAGAGGTTCATTTATTATTTTAATGTTCATATTGTAGCTGCATACTCGCAATAGCCAAATCAATCATTTTCGGACAGATACCAAATATGTCTGTACTGGATGACTGTTTCTTTTCCATTTTATTCCATGCATGGACTATGCTTTGAATCGAGACTGGGTTATTTGCGAAATTATTCATTCACGTCCCTAATAATTCATTCCTTATAAGCAAAATTGGGCTACCTACCAAATCATCTGAAATCATCAAAATCGTTAATTTGTTCGGCAAATATTGTAACGTCAACGAAGGATTGATCATAGAGCATGAGTGTTAATATTTGTATGTCAAGTAGAACTAATACTCTCAATTGTAGTGAGTGTTACAGTATTGAACCTCATACATTAAGAAAGAATAAGAATTATTATTATTGAGTGTTGTTGTTCCTTTCCTTATCAGGAAAAATGTATTTATAAATTGAGTGAACATGTTGTTCACTTCATGAAATTTGGGTTGAGTTTTCCTACGATGTCTTCCGGTATAACAGGATGCGTGCGGAGATAGTGGCCGCATGGCTTGGCGTCCTTTTTCCTTCCAATCCCATGGATGGAAGAAGAAGAAAAAGGATAAGGAGGACAGTTGAGTAGAGCCATACTATTGATGTATACCAGTATTATTTTATTCTATATTAAAAGAAAAATCATTATTGAAATTGTGAATACATAGAGAATAAACCGTTATAATAATTACGACCTTTATACCCAAAATACAAATTGTGAAACATTTATCATTGTCTTTATTTACATATATGAACTGACTGCACCTACACTAAAATCATAGTATTTCGGGGCATAATCAATGAGCATTGACATTACATGGTGGCCCGTTGAGCGGTTCCTCGCCCCAACTCGTTGTCAACTTCACGAGTTGAAAAAGTTACTACAGGATTCCCCCGAATTTTAGTGTTTCGGTGCCATAATTCCATCCACCTCTGTACAATTGATGGATCATTTTTAAAGTCTGTTGAGCTGGGTTACAAAGCTACCCCAGTTCAGCACAATATCTACTATTGGATCGTAGAACTTGAAGCTTGACTTCTAGTAATAAGTGGGACGTGAATGTCGATATAACTGTGATTAGTTGATTACGCCTAAGTCACCGTGGACCCACATCCAGGATCGTGATTATTTTAGATACACTGAAGTGGACTTGAACACTTTTTTGACGTTCGATCTCTTCGATTGGTGAATGAGAGAAAACTCAACTACAAACTTTAGCACTAGACATGAAAGTGAAAAACTGGTAGGCTCTGACTGTTTCAATTTACCATTAATCGCGAAACCGTGTGTTGAATGTTACAGTTGCCAGCTTAAATACAAAATCTTTAATCGGAATTCTGCACACACTCAACTGACAATACCGTTGCAACACACATTGGCTGGTTTACAGTTCGGCATAAATCTCTCGTAATAGCTACATCGTTTTGTTAGTAGTGATATAACGTGCAAACCCACTCCCATATCTGTCCCTACCTGGCAAATTAATCATACCGTCCTCCACGGAACGAATGGGTTATAACACACGATTTTGACCTCCATTTCTCAGTCGATAAAATTTTCATTCATGTGATATGTCGCGTCAACATCATAGAGACTTCACAACCAAACCATCAACTCAACAACTGTAATGTGAACTATACGAAATGAAGGGCTAGCAAGGCATACTGTTGAACGTTCTCTCCGACGATAAATCTTTTTTGTTTTCTTCTTAGTAGTATAACGTGGCAAAATCATAAACCTTACTTCTCCAATTCAAAGGAGCAACTGCAACTACCATTATACAAAGAATTGCTTCTACAGTCCAGGGCGAACTTCTTCTGATAGTTATCAAAGTCATATAACATGGCAAAATTACTTCCACGTCTTCTCTAAAGTGAACCAAAGACACTGCAAAGCGCCGCACAAACAGATTGGGTCATACAATCTCACTTGGTTTACATGCCGTAGTCTATAAATTTTTCACTCGAGTGATATAACGTGGCAAAATCATATCGCTATCTTCCAAACACACCAACTCATAAACTACTACGTGTTACAACCTTCATTCGTCGTCCCGCATCTGTTGACTTCTATTGGTAATCGAGAGACGATCCGGGTGACGACACACCTGTACTCAGTCTTCTATCCACCGGTGACGCTGATGTCAACTGTCGCAACCACTATCAACTCATTGATGCTGCAGCGCCTCTTCCTACATCTTGTAACTGTCTACTACTAACACCATTAAGCCAACACAGTCAAACATAGATACTCAACCACCACTCTGTCGAGTTGACCACACGCAACCTTTCGGGCTCTTCTGCCTCTACTCGGACATCCTGCTTCCCGGAGTTCACACCTCTCGTGACGTATCTTTTATTATATTTATGAATTATTTTGATGAATTTATTAATTTGGTACATTTGCTTATGTGTAATTAATCTACTTTGATCACATTCCTCACCCTCGAGTCGTCAGCCGGAGTCGCGGGTGCGGCCGGCGTCACCACACACGACCGCGTTCTCCCAGTTCACCGACACCTCGGGTATAATCGAAGTCACTTGCGGCCACCTGGTACACTTGACCTCCTCTCTACATCGTCACGGCTGTTATTCCACGTCGAGTCAACTTTACACCGCATCACCAATAATTACAAGTTACTTCACATTATTATTTATTCTCTCGATTACTTATGTCTTTATATTGTACAATAGGTATCACCACCACACCCTTAGATTTGGTTTTCAGATCTTTGAAAATTTTAATTTTGTTGACCGTAGATTTCTAAGCCATTCCAATATTTAAAAAACGTTTATTCCCGCCGGAGGCCCTGCTCGGTGGTCTGTAGATTTCGCGGCCCATTCCTTTTTTTCTGTTGAGGTGTCACATTCCAACATAGCATTGTTGGGTATTTGTATCACAACACCCCATCCCCATATAATTTATTTCTTCATTATTATTATATAACACTTTAGTTCATATTTCCAGACCCACTTCGTTCTCCACACACAGTATCAGCACATTTTAGTTTTGCAACATAGTTCACACTCTTTGAATTTTTAATTGCCTTCTAAGATTTTTAATTAATTTATTTTTATTTAGATTTTTTTTATTAATTTTGATTTAATAGCTATCTTATCAGTTCCAGATTTTAAATTTCGTTTATTCCCGCCGGAGGCTATGCCCGACGGCGTGAAATCTTAGGGGCCAGCTACTTTTATAATATCTTCATTACCCACACTTAGTATACAAAACACATAACATACATAATAGTGTATCCATACTCACACTACTTGAATTATTTCTTTAATAACCTTTTAATATTTTCAAATTTTACATTTCACCTATTCCCGCCGGAGGCTATGCCCGACGACGTGAAAACCGAGGATCTGGCTACGTTTATAATACTTATTTTTAATATCCAAAACCCGTACCCGTACATGACACATGACATACATGTCAATGCTTCCATACCTCATTCTTTGACTTCTAATACACCTTTTAACATTTTCAGATTTTAAATTTCATTTATTCCCGCCGGAGGCTATGCCCGATGGCGTGATTATTTAGGGGCCAGCTACTTTTATAATTATCCTCAATATACACTTTTAGTACCTACATTCCAATTACATTCATCCACACACATCGCGTCAAGTTATCCTAAGCCGTACCACGCTTATTCCATTTTGCAGGGTTTACGGTATTATGAGAATTTGGTCCTTCATTATTATTATATAATAATATCTAACGGTATTAGTGGGATTATAATTTACTATTATTATATAACACTTTCGTTAATTTTTTTTGGTGCCACTATTCACCTTTAATTCGTGTGAAATTGTTAATACAACGATTATAACATTAACTATTGTCATCGGTGATTTATTGCGTACTGTTTATTCTGGCGTCATTCACAGTCATACGTTCATCGGTCATTTAAATTGTACATTGTTAATACACACGCGCATATCGTCATGTGCCAGAGCATTTAAATCTTTGGTAGCGTCATTGGTCAAGCGTCACAACTGATTTCGTTGGATCACACGTCAATATATTGGTATGCGCGGGCTCCAGTGATCAGGCGACACTGTTGACGAGTGGTGTGGTCATTACACCACTGATATTTTCATAAACCGGCATGGTTGGTTGCCATAGCCGCGTGAGTTTCGACAAGGAATAGTCAAGCTCATACGAGTCCTTTTCTCATTATTGTTATTTGGTTTGTTGGAGTTTACTAACTCGGCGCGTATGAATCCTTCACACCAGCCGCGCGTACGCCGGCTGATTATATTGCATGACTACCTGTATCGGTTCTCACCCTATTTATATAACATTAAAGCGACACATTGTGCGCGTTCGTGGTTACGGCAGACGTCACCATCACTCTACGAGTGGACTGGTACGGTGATATACTCATCTTTTCGCCAGCATCCGCGTCTTCTCTCACTGATGATCGCTCAGATAATGTAATGCCTGCCTTGGTACCTAGTGACCCTTAACACAACTTCATACATCCCACAGCTCAATTCTTCTTTGGCATATTCTAATCACGTATATCATTGTATACTATCCTTTACAATCCGGCACGCATACACGTACATGGGAGCATGATCTGTCGCATTGCCTTGATAGCATCCCAGATACTTCTTTTGATCTTGCTTTCCGCGAGTATAGTATCCTTATCGATGATCGTTTGTCGGTTTTTAGCACCGCATACTCTTTGTGTGTTCATGACCTTTTATGAGTCAGTTATTTCGAGCATTCTCATCTCCGCTTTTATATTGTGTGCATGGAACACTGTCTTTTGAAACAATTGGTATCATACAGAATAACCCATTTATACACCGACTTCGGTTAAACCCTGACGACAGGCAGTCAATACTATAGCAACTACAACCTTCTCTCGCTACGGGTTGAGACATTCCCGTCGGTATAAACCAGATTTCGCGTTTCTGATCTCATGAACGAGGATTCTGTTTACGGTTATTTAGGCTCCGACGCTGTTGAACCACCACCTCTTCATTCCTCCCCAAACAACAACACTGATACTCTTGTTGGTTTCCACAGTCTACCAACCCCAATCCTTTCGGACACCTCCGTCGCTGTCAACATCCCATAGTTGCCCGATACACATCAGGCGAGACACGTGACCCAACGCAGGCCGCGACGCTTATTCACGCCGATTCGAGCCCTTCACTCTTCTCTACACCCTGCGCGTGCACCTACTGACAGAAGGGTACATTTTACACCCAGGTCACAGTTACCATTTGCATCGCTTCCCACAGAATTATATTCTGCTTCCAATATGGCCAGTCAGCCTGAAGATATCGACTCACGCATAAGTTAACATAACCCGATGCCATCTCCACCTTTGGACACTTCACCACCCGAGGATATTAATCCCGGCAACAATACACCTCTTCGTGACGAAAGACCCGAATCACATTGGGACGAGGATGATTGGCTTCGCGCACGCCGCCTTATGGAACGGGACCGTGCTATCCTGGCTCAACAGACGGCCCATCATGAGGCACTTCAACTCAGGGAACGCGAGTTGGTTGCCAGAGAGGCACTACATAGGGCTTCTGTAAACGCCGTCATCCGTGCCAGGTTGTTACAGCGCAGACAGCTCTTGATTCTGCCAGACGGAGCGGTAGTCCCCCACCGCCTCATTCTCGTAGCTCCGACGAAGCTCTCGGTCTTGTTGCTGCCGACAATCCCAGCGGCTCACAACCAACTACACCCGCTACTTTTACGGCCACACCCCTCACACGTCCCAATGTGGCTGGTCATCGATCTGCCCACATTCCTTCGACTTTGCCTCCTACTAAAACGTATTGGAGAGGTTGTTCTAAAGTACCGACGAAACCCCGCCTATCCCTTGGCGCGCGGGTAGTTCCAGTCTCCAACATGACGGTTCTTTCCTACTCATCTCATGAGGAGCCCATTCGCCCACTTAACCAGGACGTTCGGGCGGATGCCTATGCAGGCATCTCGGCGATAGGGCACATGCCCCAAACTATTCAGTTAATCCCCAGCAAACCCATTGAGAAGTTCAATGTGGACAAGGGTTACATAGCGAGGGAATTCATCGAGGACTATGAGACATTGGCACGCTCTTTGACTGAGAGGGCCAAGATTGACTCATTCAAATCCTATTTGGAAAGTCGAGCTCATGACTGTATGAGAGCACTCGCAAGGACATGCGAGCAGGAGAACTAGTACTACGTTCAGATGGGGTAGGTTCTAACCCTTGGGATCTCCTTACCTGGAAAAAGCTCAAGTCCCTCTTCTTGACCGAGTTCGCTGAGACCATAGTTCAAGAACTATTTGGCACCTCTCAGAAACCGGGAGAGACAGGGATGAGCTTCCTGTATCGTATGTGCAACGTACACGACAAGGCTTTAATCAAGCTTAAAGCTCCTGCACTTGCAGCGCTCAGACGCAAATTAATGGGTAGGCAGTTAACGTCGTTGGACAAGCTGAAGTTGATAATCAAATCTATGGATGATGAACGATCATTCGATTTGGGCCACAAGAGACGTCCACCTCGGGAGGCCACTGTGTCTACCGTTTCGCAATTATTTGACTCCGATGAAGAGGCAGAAATCGCCCTTCAATCGTCCATTAAACGTCCAAGGACACTTACGCATACTAGTACGATTTCTGATTCCGCCGTTGTTCCGTTGGCAGGTGTTTCGTCACCTTCAGACAGCAGCGGGGCCAGCGATGCAACTCAGACCATGACAAGTGCCATCACTAGGGGATTTCAAAGCCTCCTACCTTTGTTACGTGGTAGTATGCCTCCTCGTCAGGATGGCATTGACACGCGTCGATGCCATCGTTGTGGTAGATTGGGTCACGTCATCACGGACTGCTTCGCTCGTAGACACACAGACGGTACTCCACTGCAGAATGCAGCCGGGGCTTCACAGG
>JAAXYV010000606.1:0-11683 GCA_036851875.1 Novacerus sp. FZ-2019
TTGAGGTCGGTCGCATTTTTATGTCTTGGCTCAATGGTATATATAGCACACTATGTACATGCAAGAGTGAATATCTATGTGTGTATGTATGTATGTGTATGTATGAGTGTGTGTGTGTGTGTAGTAAGAGGAACGGAATGGACTGGAATGGAGTAAAGGTGACGATGGCATGGCGAAGAAGAAGTGATTACGATTTGGGTTTCTATCACCACGTTTTATGGGATGGAGGGTAATTTTTGGATTTGATTGCAGGCGAACAAACCCAGTCGACTGAGAGAGAAAGCCATTGACGTGACGTGACCTGACGATCTGCTCTGACTGAAGAGACTCCCTTTCTCTCTCTCTCTCTCTCTCTCTCTCTCTCTCTCTCGTAGATTATGGCTCTGAATTCAACTCACTCACTTCATCCATTCAAAAGAAAGGCAAAAAGAAAGCGAAAGCAAGGAAAAACCCCAAACTCAAGCAAAGGAAAGCAAAGCAAGGCAAGCTAAGCCAAGCCAAGCCAAGCCAAGCCAAGGAAAGGAAAGGAAAGGAAAGTCAAATCAAGACAAGACAAGTGGCAAACTCTATAACATACATGTAAACCAAAAGCAAATCCAAAACCAAACCAATGGGATGCTTTGTACACACAGTAAAAGCAATAGAAAACGTAAAGGCAAGAAGGGAAGTGAAGCAAGAGCAAAAAGTCTTCAGGAGTCCCCAAGTCAGATGAACTGAGCTCAATAGTCAAGTCAAGTCAAGTCAAGGAAACTCAGCCATGCCAAAGAATAGGAGGGAGGTAAAGCAAAGTTAAGCAATGTAGTAGTAGGTAGTAATACACTGTAATGTAATGAAATGAGGTAAGCTATACTAACCTAACATGAACTGAAGTCAACCAACTATCAACAACTCTTTGGTCCTCTTGCTCTTGTTATTCCTCTCTAGCTCCTTCCTCTTACTTTCTCTTCCCAGTTCTTCCTTTATCCTCTCTTCTCACTTTCTTTCTTTCCTCTTTACTTTACTATCCTCATCTCAGTTAGATCATCGCATCTCATCCTACCCAAAGACAACCGTGAGGAGACGACAGCTCAGCTCAACTTTTAGTATCAAAGAGAAACTCTAGGTAAAAGCTTATGCTTTCTTTTCTATAGCTTTTCAATAGGTATCTGATATGCTTCTTGATGCATAGTTATATTTATGTGTGTGTCTGTATGTATACATATACCTACCTACCTACCTACCTATTCTATTTTATTGCTTTCATAACCCATAGGAAAGCTATTTGCCCGTCCGTCTCTTCTATTTTCTGTTCGATTGTGTATGCCGCTTTAATTTGTAGGTATTTACTTTTAACTTCCTACCTCTAGAGATCCAGATCGAACCTTGCTAAACACTGTTAGGAAAGAAGCTAACTCCCTTCTGGGAAGAAATAATTATACATTTGTATGGAACAAGATTAGCCTCTAAGAAATGATTGTGGAAGAAATGACTTGAATGAAATGTTGAAATGAAATAAATGATCACAAATCATAGGAGTTTGATTTGACTGGTATTTGATTTTTAGATTTCTGAGAGAAAGTAGTATATCAATGTGAAGCGAAGAAGAAGAGGAAGAGGATGAAATGGTGATATTTTATTTTAGAGGGAAACCATGTCACCCATTTTGGTTCAATCTCTTAGCATTTGACATTTGACGAGATGGGATGTTCTTGGTAGAATGGCATGAAGATGTGCTGCTGCTCATAATATTCTTTTCTTCTTTTCTTGGAATGGGAATGGGAATGGTATCTATCTGTCTCTCATGTAGGTATCTTATGCTAGGAATAAAGAAAGCTGTTTTGGACTGGAGTAGAGTAGAAGAGAGTATACAGTATAGAACAGAACAGAAGAGAGTATATATATAGTGAATAGTAAAATATCTCAGCTTCAGCTCCAGGATCATCAGTTCCAGCTCAACACAGTATGTTATGGCTAAAGAATGAGTATGGATATGGAATGGATAGCAGAGATAGATGAATGACTATAGATGGATGGACGTAAGGCTCCTACTACTACCCAAAACCTAGTAACCCTAACCAAAACCATAGTCATCCAGTGTGTACATAAAACGTAAGTCAAAGCGCAATATTATAGGCAAGTCAGTGCGAAGTGATCCGATGTAATATTCCAACCATTCATGATGGCCATAGAGAATGGAGGAAGGAGCGGAGGGAATGCAATAACTATGCACTTTTAGGGCATCGTCTCATAACAAATGGGCACAATGAGTGTTGCCAATAGACAACCAGCCCAACGCCCAAGTCATTTCGACTTTTATAAGGTTTTCCACATCCAGCTAAATTGTACCTCCAAGCCAAGCCTTACTCCTCTGATTTTGAGTTGAAGAACCCAAGCCCGACTCCACCAAGCTCAAGTCAATGACTACCACAGAACCCAGTAAGAAGTAGTGGTAGCAGCAGCAGCAGTAGCAGTAGTAGTAAAAGCAATACATACACACAGATATACATATAATATACAACTGCACTTACGAACATATAGGGCAGTAAGGGAAAGCACACTTTCTCTGTAAGGAAAAATCATCCCTTTTTTCCATCCATCTAAATATCCAGATGCAGCCAAGCCAAACCAAACCAAACAAACCAAACCAAAGCTGAGTAAAGCAAAGCAACATCAACTATATACTTCTTTTCACTACTACTACTTACTTCTAGTACTACTGCTACTACTACTATTGCTACTAGTACTACTACTACTACTACTACTACTGCTACTTCTACTACTACTAGTATTCTCCTTTACGATTTACTTTTACTTCCTCTCCTTGGTGGAGGGAGCGGGAGGGATGTGAGAGCAAGATTAGGATTACGAGACACTTGGCAAAAAAATACACATAATATTCACACACGATGCTCACAGAGTACCCACTACTCTGTACAATTCACTATACTGTACACAACATTTCCTGATGCTTTAAAATGCGTTGCGGTAGTGCCTTGCCTTGCCTTGGCTAGTACAGTAGTAGTAGGTAGTAACTTGCTTGCTTGCTTGGCTAAACTTACTTCTACCCGTAGACAGTATTAGGTACATAGAGTAATACTTTCCTTCTACTACTTCTCTCCCGGCTATAAACCAATAAGCCAAGCCACGCAAAGCGATATAAAATCAACATTAAGTTTATATGCAGTTTAGAGTTTTTAGACAAGAATAGAATATGTACAATATAGAGAAGTGAAGGGAATGGAAGTGAAGTGAAGTGAATGAAATGAAATGAAGGCAAGGACTGGGCTGCAACGGTACAACATAAAGATATAATTTTTCACTGTTTTAGTTAAATGGGTTGACTCCGTGCCTTTGTCTCCATCCTGGTTTCTCTGTCCTTAATTTGTCACTCTTTACTCTGTCAGGTTTAAAAGAATTCACAAGGGTTCTGTTTGGAGTTGCGAGAAGCGGAAATGAATTGGTTTGCTGAAAGCCGGCAGTTCAAACGAGATAAAAGCAAGGCAGTGCAACAACGCAATGGAGCTTAACTTACGTTACGTCAACACAAGGCGATGCAATGCAGCGCAAGGGCTTCACAAAACCTAGGTTAAGTTTTCATACGGAATTTCTCGGGCTACTGCTTTACAAGATAGTCTTTGCAATTCAAGGCAATACGTATCTACTTGTTTTCTTTCTTACACAGTCACACAGAACACACTTATTGGTGTGGTGTGGTGGCTGCGTAAAACAGGTCGTTGTAATACCTAGCTACCTAGTAGGTAGATCGCTGCAGGAGTATATCCTTGCGTAGAGTGTGTAGTTTGTTTGTATTGTGTACGTATAGGTACATATGTACCGTATTTATTAAAAAGATGGCCGGTCAAAAAATTGAAAGTTTGAAAGATGGTCGGTTTTTACATTACATTCATAGAAACATAGTATCGGATATTAGAGCGACAGATAAACATAAATGCACGTTTAAAAGGCGCAATGATTGGATTACATATTTCACAAATGTTATAATCTACCAAGAAGTTTAAAGAATGATAATGAGAAATAGAAGTTTCGGAAGTTAGCCCGGATTTCAATAAAGGCCGGTATTTAAAGGATGCTGGGGTAAATAGGCTCTAGTTTGAAGGTTGGCAGGAAGGCCATCTTTTGAATAAATACGATATGCATGAATGTATGTTTGTATGTATGTATATGAAAGTATGATACTAGACAAGAGAGACGTAGGAATATCTGCAACTCTATTTTGTTGTGTTTTAGAGAGTGGAACAATACGAGTACTTATAGGACCAGGGCCAGAGGCACAGACATCAAGCAGGAGTGAGTGCCGCTGAGGAGTCATAATATGGCTTTTCGTGTACAAAACTCAAGAGTTGTGTTTATGTTGCAGCAACAAAAGTTCCTAAACTCAACAACCAACTATTTGAAACTAAAACTAACTAAACTGAACGTACCTAAGTACAATTGTAGAGTATGCTCCCTTGCTGAATATTATACTCTATTGACTAGCCAGTGAGAATATATATATATATATGGGAAGGGAAAAAACAGTTTAGTTTAGCCAAAGTGTAAGAAGTGGTGTGATGTTGTCTCTGCCTACGTGCATGCTCTAAGGGTAAAAGTAAAGAGAGAAGGATTGAGTGCAGTAGGTGAAAGATTGAGTAGGCTGTGCGTACTAGTTGAGTACAGGAAACTATAGAAAAAGAAAGAGAGTGAGAGTGAGAAAGAGAGAGAATATAGTGAGAAGCAAGACAAGAAATAGCATCGATTTCCAATATATATAGGCCTTGGTTGGTTGGTTGGTCCGTGGGATTGAGAGCATTAGAGCTCTCCAAGATGCATTTGGTGTTGGGCTGACTTTTATGAACTGCTAATGCCGACAGCTTAGTGGTGAGTGGGAAAGGAAAGGATACCCATATTTATTCTAATGTCTAAATGTCGTACTCGAGCCAAGTGCCAAGACAAGAGACACCATTTCCTTGAATTCACTATTTGCCTTTTCCTTCATATTCACACTTAGCTTATCATCGCTGAAGTATATCGGAACCTATCGGGCTCAAATTACAATGCCACACTACAGTAGTAATGTACAGTTTGCTGGTACGTATATGCGTTGAATACTAGGGCAAAACTAAGTAGTCTAGTCTATAGTCTACTTGGTTTAATAGCTCACATATCATGGGAATCTTTCTCAGTTATTGGCAGAAGAAAAAATGAAAATCTGAGAGAGACTAATCGATCTGATGTAAAAAGCTTAATAAGCCTGTTGACCGAGAATCATATGCAAGATAAAATGATGACATCATGATGATTTATGACGATGTGGATATTTTTGGCATAATTTTTAGTTCAAATTCAAATATTTAGGTTCGTCTATGTACACATAGGTAGTGTTCTATATAAGCGCTGGACATTTTGGGGTATTGACAATGTACTGTGCTTTACACCCTGGAACTCCAAGATTCTCTATAGAATCTCAGAATTAAGGGCTTATAGAGTTGGACCCATATATCCAGCAGCTGCTATGCCTATAACAAGACGTAGAAGGCATTGTACTGCTCCTCAATTCGGGGGCAGAGGAGCATTACAGTGCTTTCTACGTCTTGTTGTAAGTCCAACCCTGGTATATTGGTCCAACACCATAAGCTCACTATTAGAGAATCTCGTACAAGTGCAGTACCTATATATAAGTTTACTTTACATTGTAGCAGGGCTCTTCAAAAACTCAACACAGTAAAACACAGACAAGCTTTGGAACAGCTTAAGTGAATCCCTACAAAACATCAACAAAAGTCTCGAAAACTTCAAAAATTAACTCTGCCAGTGCAGTTGTACCTAAAGCAAAGGAAGGATTATTATATGTATGAATTATTGTAACATTGTAAGTCTATTTTAACTAATTTGTACATTGTACATCAATGTAATTATGTATATGTATATGTATTATTATGTATATTGTATATGCATATATATATATATATATATATATATATATCCTGTACATTACCTTTTCCAATATTTATGGAAGTACCTACTAACGACCGTGAGCTTCTTTATGCGAACACTCTTTGTGTCTGTATGTATATACATCCCTACAATAACTTTGGAACTCTTTGATAGATCGAGTCCAAATTCGGTACATGTATTTATGAGGTCAATGGCTCGGTTAGGTTCAAAGAGGGGTCAATCGGTCAAAGGTCACCAGCATTATTGACATAAGTTGAAGTGTTCATGCTTTGGACATTGAAAATGAGAAGTTATTTTTGGTACACTGTGTACACAGTTCATGTGTTTATATGCGGGCAGAATTTAGCTTCTCTCTCAAGATTCATTCAGTATATATACATATATAGTATTATATAGGTGTATACATATATAAACTGAATGATATTAATACAGGTACTCATAACTCACCCTTCTTTCATATGCCCATATGTTTAATATGGTTTATTAACAAAAACTTGGTAAACCATATCATTAAATGTGAGTAGAACATAATACGTATGCTAATCTAATGGAAATATGGAGGTGGGATATTGTAAATCTAGAAATTAAATGATGGCAAAGATGAGTTACTTACATTTTATAATGCAATATAATTAAAATATAAGTTAAGTACTGTTTGTAGTTCTAGTATTAACTTTATGTGGTACATGGGAGAGATAAGTCTATGATTTAGCTAGGAATATGACGTTAATAAAAATATTCCAAATTCAAATTCTTCAGTAGTTTTACGAGTATTTCGTAGTGTTAGCCTAAACGTAGTTATAAGTTATTAGTTAAATATGTTTATAAAAGAATGGATTAAATTCGTTTATGTGGTCTTGCTCTAATATGGAAGGAAATTATGTAATAGAATCCAACAAAGGATACACGATTGCATGGTAGGAGGGTTCTTCTAATGAAGATTTTAGATTCAAATGTAAAATATTAAAATCCAGAAATTCAAGCATGTATTCCATGACACCTTACTTTATATACATTGTCATCTAAGCCACTGCAATCATAGTTCTTCGTACTTATTATGTTTGCACCTTAACTATGGAATTCTAGGAAGGCATATTTATATTATAAGTGCAATTATAACTTGCATTCAGAACGTGAACACTGGTAGTAACACAGGAAAAAAGTTGTCATATACAGACACCGCAACCAAAAAGTGGAGTAGAAGCGCATATCTGCACTGAAAGGGTAAGTATAGTATAGGTTGCAGCTTCGTACACATAATATCTAAATGAGTGTAGAGTAGTAATTTTATTTATCAGATAAAGGTCATGCAAAATGAAAATATAGTAGTTCTAATACTGGTTACTGACTTTTGTACTTTTGCTGTATACTGTAAGAGCAGAGTGTAGAATTTATTTTATGAGAGCAGAGTAAACTAGAAGAGATATATGACTTCTTGGAGCAAATTAGATTGTGCTGAGATCATGGCACTAAGATTAAGCGATGTTAAGCCAAAAACATATATTTGGCTCATGTTCGCTCGTTCGTCCCAAAGTAGGATATTTCCTACTCCTACTCCATTTACTAAGTAATGCTCCTATGTATTGTGAAGTTACAGTAGCCGATGCAATGTATACTAATCCAGCTTTTGAATGCATGCAAAATCAACTTATTTCAGTCAAGTCAAGTTAATAAATTGTTAAAATAAATCATGGGAGAATGACAAAATCTAAAAATTAAATATTTTAACCATATGTTAAAGTTTGTTGAAAACACGCTATGATTTACAGAGCTTAAACAAAAACTCGGCGTTTCATAAATTAAACATCAGAAAGCTTAACTGAGTAAAATATGCCCTACAATTTCCTCTCTTACTTCCACATTTCATGTAAAATTCATTCAACAAATTGTATACCTTGCAGAAACATTTAACACTATATAAATATGTGATCACAAAAATATATCACATTATACTGAGCATCTACCGTATCTAGGAGAAAAACCCCTGGAGTGGTCAACAAGCTTTTTCCTACGTATCCGAAGGTATAAATGATTGTACTGAGCCTCAAAACCAAGGAAATTATAGGTATAGCTGCCCTCGCTATATGGTTCTGGCTAGTACTTCACTGCATAGGCAATTGTCTTCAAGTTAGGATACACGACCAGTACCTATCTGAACAATACTTTGCAACACATTATTAAATGAATAGTAAGAATTCTACTGGGTTTGTAAGTACCTGAAAACTCAGCAGGTATATCGGTTCTACACTTCAACCCAGACTGGCTTAGTTGAACAGAATGAGACATGAACCATTGACATTTCAACAAATTTTCAAGAAAATTTTCAAGCAAATTTAAGAAATATTCTGACAAATGGATTGGTACAACAAAAATCATTCAAATTTAACAATCCCTGAAACTAGACCAGAAATAATCAAAACTACTTTTAGAATTAGACTACGATCTCAAGAATTGACAACAGAGTTGGAGAAGACAGTATTTTAAATTTAACTTCTATTTTCCTATACAAATAAATGAGAAACTCTCTTCACTTTTTCAATCAAAAAAGTACATATTCTTCTGTTTATATATGTAATCATTTTAACACAATCTCGTCAGGTACTTTGCCCGTTTGTAATATTTAATAATGACTTTCGTGCCTGCGAATCATTTTGTGTCACAGACTCTGTTGAGAAGTCTAGTTGTACAACTTGCAATAACTTTTTAACAGCACCTTGAACTGTGTACAAGAAATTTAATTCATTGCAATAGACAGATGAAAGACATCAATACTAATTGTTCCTACAAATTTGTAAAACCAATCTTGAGTCCCCTTTATCCCATGAATTTCTTTAGTAGGCATAAATTGTGTACTAAAAATATAATTAATGGCTCCTAAATTAAGACCCCCGCTGAGGGTACGGTACATAAGTAAATTTATTGTCATTCTACTAAATCCATTTTGGGTCTTGTGTGGTTGCCTAAATTAAACTGTTGATTTGGCTTCTCAATTATTGTCTCCTGTTCTTTTCCGAGCCATTATATTATAAATACAAGTAGAAATAGCATGGTAACATCTATTTCTTGATAATAAATGTTAATTTTGATAATAAAAAATAATTTCTCATCAAATTTCCCTTTAAAGCTTTCATTACATGTCATTCCTATTGACTGCATATTTGTGACCTCAGTGAAACATATTTTAAGAAATTGTGAATTCGAAATTACTTTAGTGTCAGTTAGAGATTATCAGCTAAATTTATAACAATAATAACTTCTTTTTCCACAAACATCAGCAGCATTTTGGCTAAATTTAGCAATGAATTGAAAAATCCTGCTAAAATTTAGCCGAAAACGTAACTTTTTAGAATCGGACCTCTTTCTAAGACGTATAATAAAAAATCAACTTCAACGAAGAATTTTGTTTTCCATCTGTGATGATGTAAAATGTAATATGCTCATCTTAATTAGAATCATGACAAGTTTACTACATCAAGGGGAAAGTTGTTTCACTTAAAACAAACAACAAAAAAGCTAAATTTAGTTACGATTTCCGCTAAATTTAAATCGAAAAAATGTTTTTTTCTCTTCATTGCTAAATCTAGATAAATTCCGCTAAAGTTAGCGAGAAAAAATGGCTGTTTTTCTACTAAATTTACCTGATAATTCCTGACTGTATGTAGTGAATTCATGGAGTCTCCATATGAAAAGTCCCGAAGCGATAGAAATATGTAATTAGTTTTTCAAGTGTGCCTACCTACTCAAATTACAAAGAAGAAATTTCTTAAAGGTTTCTACAAATCTAATTATCACATTTACATTGACAGAGGCTCCGGTTTTCTGACAACTAAGTGTCTTCAATAAACAGAGAAATATACTATTATAAGCAGACAAACAACTGGAATCTAAAATAATCTTTCCTTTCGAAAAGTGAAGGTCACATCATCTCCAGTGACACAATACAATACACATAAAACAAGGATATTTCATTCTCAACTCTCAACTCAGTCAACATCAAACACAAAACATCTACTGGGTACCTACGTAAGAAGAACATTAGGCACAGGGAATTATAATCTATTGCAATAATAATATTATACCCTTCTCTTATTCCTATTTCTCCTACTCTGTTCTTCCACAATTTAACAACTTCCTTCCAACTGTACCATAATCATTCAGACTAGTATTTGCTCATGTATTTAATTCTCTCTGCTTGCTATTGTAAATGAATACATGTACAGATGCTAAGCTGATCAAATATTTCTGGAATTGACGGGTTTTCAGCAGTATATTACAAGGTTAAGATGTGAATTCAAGTGGACCACAACTTTCTTCATTCAAAGTACTACAACTGTAACAAGGCAAGTCAAAGCTCTATAATATACCAAACTCTCATCAGACCAAGGCCAGCGTACCACTGCCACCACCAACCAGTCTCTTCCAGCCTAATGCAATGTACTTGTGTAGGCCAATAATGTTCTGTTATTCTCATCTTATGTTTCATTTAATTTAGACTTGCTTGGTGTAGTCTATCTAGCCTTGCTTTTCCTTGATTTCTTTTCCACTCAAATTCTATAACTACAATCTCTCTTTCTCTCTCTCTCACTCTCTCTCTATAACTGTAGTATGTATGTATATTGTAGACCAAGTCGAATAATCAACATCGCCTCATTTCTCAAGTACCAATGTGGCAGCTTAGAGCAGAACTGAACTGTACTGTAGATACACAAGTGAATTAAACACAGACACACACACACTCTCTCTCTCTCTCTCTCTACTATATCTCCACACTTAAACTGAAAGCATAGGAAGGGCGCTTTCTCTTTCTCCACTAATGTCTTTTGCCAGTAGAGTTCTGTGCAGTATAGTGGTAGTGTAGTGTAGTCGTAGTAAGTCACAGCCACAACCACAGCCACCAAAGCTGTAAGCAGTAACATGTGGATATAGAATACACACACCCACACACACACACACAAATACACACAGAGTCGCTTAGTGTATTGTATGGACAGAATAGAATATATTCTTAGAAGGTATAGATCCTGTAATAAATGTGTCATAGGATAGAAAAACAGTCGACCTTACTCTATAATATAGCCCTGTCCACCCAGCCCAGATTATTTATATATAGTACCGAGAATTGCGAAGGAAGTATACATACATCGCACAGTCTGCATGTACAATAGTACCAGTTTAATTCTGTTCCGAGTTGGTCACACAGTACAGTACTATAAGAGACTAATAACACAAGACGTAGTTTCTATTCTACTACACCGCCATGAGTTATAGATATATATCTATTTCTAAGTACCAAATGGCTTTTAGCTGATCTATATAGCATGTAGTTAGCAACTTTCATGTATGCTCTATCAACATCAACCACCCAACCAAACCAACCATCTCCTCCTAACTCACTCACACATATAGACTATATTGTAGTAATAGTAGAAGTAGTAGTAGTAGTAGTAGTAGTAGTAGTAGTAGTAGTAGTAATGGTAGTAGTTGCAGCAGTAGTTGTAGTAGTAGTAGTAGTTGCAGCAGTAGTAGTTGCAGCAGTAGTTGTAGTAGTAGCAGTAGTTGTAGTAGTAGTAACAGTAGTAGTAGTTGTAATAGAAGCAGTAGTAGCTGTAATAGAAGCAGTGGTAGCTGTAGTAGTAGTTGTAGTAGTAGTTGTAGTAGTAGTTGTAGTAGTAGTTGTTGTAGTAGTAGTAGTAGTAGTAGTAGTAGTAGTAGTAGTAGTAGTAGTAGTAGTAAGTAGTAAGTAGTAGTG
>JAAXYV010000607.1:0-11678 GCA_036851875.1 Novacerus sp. FZ-2019
GGGGGGGGGGGGTCAGACCAAAACTCTAGGATACGTGTCTCCTCATTTTTGACGCTGTACCACAAACTTAAATTTCAGCCAATTTAAAAACATTGCTGCCAGATCGACTCCGTTTCCCATTTTCCCCTCATTTGATATTGCACTGTATATCACTGCTCCAGCAAACATATTATCCTCAAAAACATTCATGATAGTATTGTGTTTATTATAATGTTTATAGAAGGATTTAATGATGTTATGTTAATAACATCATTAAATCCCCATTAATAACACTATTTATAACAGCAGTTTTACTAATTTAGTCCCTTTACGATTTCCATTTGTGATTGATAAAATTGACGGAAGTTGCATACATTTCCTTCCTTCAAGCATTGAACTTTATTTCTCAGAATATCAGCTATTCAATTAATACCATGGCACAATTTTAACTCACGCCACGTAATGATTCTGTAATATATTATAGACTACGAGGAGGTGAGATTTTTAGTTAAATCAAGTAACAGAATAACAATAGTACCTATATTGGTTTATCTAAAGTTTTCAAAACAAAGACGCATAGAAATGAGATAATGCTGGTACGAGGTAAGTTTGGAAAATAAACGGTTCACATTTTCGTTATCATACAATGATCATTTGCATTAATGGCATTCACTTTGCAAGAGAAGATACTTCAAAATGAAATTGTCTGGGCATCGTTTAGTATCTGTGCTTTCAAATTTGTCATTGACCATATAAACCGATTTCCAATATAGTTTCAATCAAATCTACAAGTACTTGCTCATTATTATTGCTGTCTCGATATTCCGTTTTGATAATTTTATTATTTTGTCCATATGTACTTATATTGGTTGTAAACTAGTACACACAAGGTAAGATAAATCACATTCTAAGGGTTGTAGCTCAGTGGTGGGATTGTACCATACTTTAATTTCGGGAATAAATGTTGGGACAAGTTTAGATTACATGTATTGAGAATTTGGTATAAATTTTTTTTTTCAAATCACGTTTCATTTTATTGTCGATTCATGGGGAAAAGATGGTCTTTTATTTATGATCTGACGTATATAGAACAATAAGTCCAACACAATTACAATCAGAACTAACTAGGGCTTATATTATTAGTTAGTTTCTAACAATTGGGGTCATCTAAAATAATTATTACTTATGGGCACGAAATAATTATTTAAGTTACTTTGTATTAACCTTATTTAAACTTGGAGGAACGGGGTTGAACATATACAATAACAACTACAAAAACTGAACGAGTTGAAAAAATAAGGAACTAAATAACCTAAAGTATAACAGACTCATTAATTTGTTTTAGAAACAAAATATTTATAACGTATACATAGCATATCTTGATGTTGTAACATTACCTGATGATTTCTAACTATCATTCATACTTGGCTTATAAGTTTTCATTCGCAGTACCAGATAATTCTGTAATAGTCATTACACCATAAATGAAAACTTATAATTCTCAGTCTTTCTAATTAATTGTGGTTTAAACAAGTTGCTTTATACATATTGTTGACGGAAAATGATATTTGGTCTTGACTTACCTATATCGTTTATTTTGCTACTAACTTTAAAACAAGCCATTTATATCAAAGTACCTTTTCTTCTTTTGATTGATTGATTTGTTTTTATTAACGTGATATTCCGTGGCAAAATCATAAGACTTATATCCCCCAACTTATCGCAAAATACTCTAAGAGTACTACGTAGGGTAAACTTATATTATCTATTATTGAATGTTCTAGCATACAATTTCTTTAACATTGTTACTCATCGGAATGCGCATTTCACACGCACTTACTAAAGTAAACATTCATGCAAACAAAATTGCTGTACAATAGGATGCTTCTTAAATGATCAAAAATAATTTTTTAAATTCTTTTAATGAGGGTGCCCGTCAATATGTTCTTATTGATGAGAAACGATGATGTTTTTATTTCATAATTTTTAATTACGTTTTAAGGGTCGCTACCAATGTTCGAAAATTTCAGTTTTGAAAAAAATGACATTTTTTTATTTCCGCATGTATTTACTTTGATGGCTACTAGAAACAAAGAATCATTCTCTTTAAGTTGTATAATTCAACTTCAAACTTTCCCAACAAGAATTAGTCCTGCATATGAATTAGAAAATCATACTATGAAAAAACTACTTTTGTTTGAGTTGGGATACTTCTGCCTGTACTATTTGACCAACAAGTATTGCTTTTGTTCCTCATTCATCGTATGCAATTTGTTATATTCTTCCATTAATGCAACTCCACGCTCTGCAATATCATTGACAACTCTCATGGATTTAATCTTGTGACTATTTTTGTAGCACTCGTCCTCTTTCCACACATTTACATCTTTCTCGAGGAATCCGATTTCCAAACCCATTATAGTGAAAAAGTTTAGTGTATTTTTTTAGACAAAATTTTCAAGATTCTTATGATTTACCAGCTCAGAGTTTAAATGAATGATTTTAGGAGGATCGTCTGAACCTTCATTCCTTAAAGCACGTACCATTTTTCGTTTAGTGCCGACAGGAACCTCATTGTAAAAGAATGCTAAACTGTGCAGTGCTACCAGTTTCTCGGAGACGTACGACAGATGTCCTGAAAAAGTTGTACAAGCTATTCTGGACAAAGGAAGGTTAAAAACTTGATAGTTCATCAAATCTTTTAGTAGCTGAAGATCATTTCTTGGAGCACTGATGGCAAAGAGCCGGCTTGAAACCAATATGTAATGTACACTGTTACTGTAAACAAACAAATTTCTCTAATTCCTTTATCCTCGGGCTTTGTTATGCGAAAATGTTTCCGAAACAAATATATCCTCAGAGAATAGATTACTTTTGCCATCCATCTGGCACGATGAAGACCCGCAGGCAGTCTAAACGATACTATTTTTTCAGATGTTTCGCCAAAAATATTAGGGTGAGATTAAAAAGTTCCTTTTAATCATCTCGGGGTTGAAAAACTTTGAGTTGTTCCTGAGCAAAAGAAATCATTTTGATTATTTTGGATTGGAGCTTTTGAAGGTCGTTGTATCTATGTATCCCCAGATAGTGAAAGCATAATCTACTATCGCAAACACATAAGTATTAATGATTAGACTGTAGATATTTTCCGGAATCAGTCTTTTAAAGTTTCCGACACATCCTCACGCTGTAGATACCCTTTTTTGCACTGAGCTGAAGTGATGCACTCAAGTATTACACCTACATAGTTAAAAGTGTGTACTCTTTCAATCTCTTGTGTATTTAAAAAAGTTTGTAGCTTTTTTAGGACTGATGTGGTTTGTAGAAAACCATAAATTTGGTTTTGTCTACATTGATTTTAAAATTCTTTTTTGAGCACCAAGCATCAATATTCTCTAGGATTTTCGCCATTTTAAGCACACCTTGCGTGGGATTATTATCCACTAAATAAATAACTAAATCGTTAGCAAATAATGTGACTTTTATACCGAGTCCTCTTAATAGCTGTCCCATTTGGTTAAACAACAGTATAAAAAGAGTGGGGCCTAAAACCGAACCTTGTTTACCGTTGAATATATTTTCCAGAGCGTTTCTTTCTTTTTTGTTTCAATATAATGTTTAATCCTATCATTTAAAAAAATTCTCCATCTTCGTAGTTATAGCCTTTCCTTTGTTTGCAGAACAGTTATTCCAAATTTGGTAAAGATCAGTCTAACCGTTCGGAAGTTGCCTCATGTTGCTTGGGATTGAGATCATGTTTGATCCTTTGACCTTTGGCCCAGTGAACCCATCTTCGAAATTGATTTGTCTTTTGACCAAATGAATCTCTGTACCAAGTTTTGGTTTCGATCGGTGAAACTGTTCGAAAGTTATCGTGCGGACAGACAGGCTAACAGACCATACCCATAGGTAGCTATCACATAGTAATAACTGGAATAAAATACTCGTAATCTGAAATCGTGATTTAAAAGCTGGTAAAAGCACTTAAAAGAAGTTTGTCGACAATCTGCATTCAACTCGAAATTGCAGTCAAGTGCAGTTTCTGCCCGTTTAAAATCCTTTTTTCTTCAGAAATGCAGAAAACGACATTTTTCCAAAACACCGTCGTTAATTAGACTATTATTTTTAATTGACCACCTGTGAATTTTTTTCGGTCGTTATATGTCATTTATCTAGGTCCATTTTTAAACTTTTTTCAATTGTATATTCAGTTACAAAAATGTTCTTATCAGGTAGCCAACTTTTCATTTTTAATTCCAAAACAGTCACGTGCGTATCCTTGAAAACTCACCAGAAAATTATTTCATTATTTTATGGGACCTCGCGGATCTACTTTGTCCTGGGCCTCGCAAACCCAAGATATTGCAAACTCATTTATTGCAAGCACACCCATAGAAAAGATCACCAATTTGAAATTACAGTCAATACTTTCCTTCTAACAGATTACTTAAATTGATTCTAATATTGCAAACTATCTTGATTTTGTACATAAACTGAATATTCTTATTATCGGTTGCGCAACGGCCTGGGGTATGGTCAGATAGGTGTAGTTGAGACTAGAACGCAGATATGTTGATAACTACATACAAACGCAACGCATGTTTTCTTGAAGAAGTGACACTATAAAAACAACATATCTATATGCATTGAGCTAAGACACTGAAATATTTTATTGGCAACTCAAATTATATCAAGTTATATTTGTTACATAATCCTGGGATATATTACATGCTGACATCTCATCAATGAATCCATGCAGTAACACACTAATCTGTATGTTCTTTCTATATTTGTGTAGAACGAAATAAAATTATTTTAGTACATCGATCGTTAGGGACAAGCGATAATGAAATTTCTCACAAAGACGAAGAACGCGTAAGATCGAAATGTAATTTAGAAATATCCGAACGATACAATTAGAATTTTGGTTACGAGTACGGAAGAAAACGGAACGAGATAGAAATGGTCTCAGAACGATTTTAAAATGAACAAACGTTCTGGGACAATGTCAAAACCCTACTAAGCATACAAAAAAACCATCGATTTATTAAAAAGTACCTGCAAACGCGAAATCACATTTACCTGCAGGTTCGGTTTTATATGTTATACCAAATTTTCTACCAAGCAAAGCAAAAACATGTTTTCACCTTGATTTACCCTCAAAGGAATTTCGAACGCAAACTCACCTTACCTTCAACCTAACCCTAGCCAACCAGATTTACCTGCCAACGAAGTTCGCGAGGTCGCACATTTTTTGAGGGTCTGCATACAAGTTGCCCTAAGAATAGTAGAAAAAAATTAATTTAGATTCATTGATGAATGTAAGGATAGAAATTTCTAATACAATCAAGTAAAACTTCATTCAATTTCGATGTTTCGACAATGTTCTTACAATGTCCTAAGAATTTGTAGTGTACTTATCAATGCAATTACCTACATGGTAAAGGTATTTCGTATGCAGAGTCATATTAGGAAAAAGAATGAGAATAACACAATCAGATTTATGGCAGGTAAATACATGGGTTTGAAATACGGTGTTATCTGTAGCTCATTGCTACAACCTTTTCTTAGTTTCGCAATATATCCCAAAGGAAAGCTTAAGCTTACAATGATTAAGTTTCTTTACAGAAATTTCTTATTAAGTCCTTGTGCTGTCATTTGACTTGAAAAGCTGAAGATAGTTGTAATTGCATCCTTTTTACCTTCTCATTCTTACTATATAATTCGTTAAGCTTAACAACTAACATTATATTCTTCTTCACCATACTCTGATTTAATTTGATACAATTTACCTCTGAATTATTTAATTCTATCGAGTTTCTAAATGTATTGTTCAAGCAAATTTGTCCTCCACTTAATATTGTTTGCACTCGTAATAATTTCAAGGAATTGTGAGGCTCAAAATTCGGGAAAAAATAACTCCACAGTCACTCCAGTTCCAACTAATAGCACAAAACCTTCCCCAGCAGCAGCAACAGCTCAAATATCACAAAAACTGAACGCAACTCAAAAATCCTCATTCATTCAGACAGTTCCTGAGACAAAATTAATTTCAGGATTTAGTGGTACTGATTCAGAAAGAAGTCTAATTTTTTTAAACGAAACGAAATTAGAGGCAGCCACTTCTGCGTTAGAATCAGATGGGGATGAGGGTGATGTTCGAATTGACGATGAAGTATTTCGATCAAAACTTCCAGGGCAAAATCCTCCGAAGATAAAACCGACGCCAACAACTCCTCCAATAACCGATGAGGACAAGAGAGTGAGAACTGAATGGGGTGGAAATTGTAAACATCAAAACTGGTTGGATTGCAACAATATCAAAACTTACCTTGGGGATTACATTGTAAAAGACAAGAAAGATCCGAATAACAGGGATAAATGGATTATTAACAACCGTATCATTAATTGTGAAAAGGAAAAGTCTCTGTGCTTAAGAAATGGATGGACTGCGACTCGGTGCCATTTACTATGCATGTCCAAATGCAATAGAGGTCAGTTTAAGTAGCCATTTTAATTACATGTTTTCTTTTTATCTGTAATATCCCAGTTCACAAAATTTTATTCTTTCTCACATCTAGATATATTGCAGAGTTGGGATAAATTTGTCAGTTATGAAGGAAACTGTCGTTTTAGTACGGGCTAAAAGAATTCCAGAAAGTTCCAATATAAATAAACACTCACAACAGTATAAATACATTCTTAGTCCTTCTTCCTTACTTTCAGACAAATTCCATCATGTCCAAAAATATTTTTCTACAGTTTTTACACATTAGAGTGGATATTAAAAGTTTTGAATCTCTCGTTTCATATTTAGCACGGGGAAGTGTACATATAAAATCAATATGTGCGTGCGACCCATCAGTGTATTCCAAACGGACTTACATTCTGACTGAATTTTGTTCTCAATATATAAAGCAGCTTAGGATGGTATCCCTTTGGAAGTTATTAAATCGATTTTTTTGGACCACCAAGGGTTAAAAATTTACCTTTGATTTTTTTAACAGACAACCCCGTCAGTTGCTTTCCTTTTCATAAACTTTCATAAAAAAAAATCCACAAAGGTCACACCATTTGGTAGACATTGGGGACTTCGCGAGGGTCGGTTTATGCTTAGCTTAGGGAATGATATAAATAAAACTAATTCAATGTATTCAAACCGGGTTTAAATATTTTCTGATATTTTTTCAATATGATACAAAGGGGTGGGACTCAAATCAAGTATTTAAAATCTATCTTTTTGGACAATATAAGGACCTTCTTATATACATACTAGGTGGCTACTTTATGCTCTTAAAGTTTGCTCTTCATTCAGTGGATTAATTCAGATAAATATTTCGCCTGTAAATCTGTGTAATCTATCTATAGTACAGGAAATACAGAAACTTTACATCAACAAAAACTTTCTTCAAAAATTTAAACTTCATATTTACTTACTTATTGCACAGATACTTAGGTCATTCATATGATAATTTCATGTTATACTAACTATACAAGTTTGTGATTAAGAATTTCAATGCCATTTCATTCCATGTTAAGTCAAGCTAACCCAAATCAACCTTTCACGACCCTACAGCTATAAAACTACGATACAATAATATCAGTAAGAAGAGCAGAAATTGCAGCAGACGTAGACGGCAGACATTGGCGACTTCCACATCATTACATTCCAAACAAGCCCCAGGACAGGACAATATTTATATTCATCTATATCCGTCGGGTACATATACATATACTGTACATACATACATGCATATCGTATTTATTGAAAAGATGGCCTAGTCCTAAATTATAGCCTGTTTCCTATGGCCAGGCAAAAAATTAAAAGCTTTAAAATAAAGATTGCCAGTTTTTACATTGCATACATAGAAACATTGGGCAGATGTAGAGTATACAACGACAGATAAATATTAATGCACATTTCAACGGCGCAATGATTTGATTCAATTGACATTATAATGTTTATGATCCAAGGAAAGTTTAAAAAGTGACTACTAAAAATGCAAGTTTGGAAAGTTTGCTCTAGTTCTCAATAGGTGGACGGTATCTACAGGATGCCGGGGTGAATATAATCTAATTGTTAAGATAGCCGGGCGGCTATCTTTTGAATAAATACGGTACATGATTAAAGATAGTGAAAATATCACACAATAATATTACAAGCATCTGTAGCAAAGCATAAGAAGAGAAAATTGCAAGGGCGAAGGGTAATAAATCAATTCCACTTCACGACCAAATCAAGTCCACCACACCACCAGAATATACTTAATGGTAAAGGATTGATGCCATTAGTAGTCATATAAAATGAATTCATCAGGGCATTAGACACTCTATGTGGTCACGCAGAAGAGACTAATGAATGGTTATAAACAGTGAGCTGGAATGGAGTTTTAAATGAATTGAAAAGATGGTGTGCTGTTTTTTTCTTCCTCTCTCTCTCTCTCATGGGTCGCTTGTTTCGTCTGTCGTTTCTGTATGTGTATAATCATTTTTCATACTGGTTTTACATAAGTATGTATATACATAATCGTAATGTTTGATACTGTTGTAATCCCATCATTTGTTTATATATAGTCAAATATCAAATTATTTAGCTTATGGAACAAGAATACGTATGAAGAGTCCAGTCAAGTCAAGTGATATAAAGCTAAAAAGAGAGAAAAGATATGTGTCTTATCAAGTTGCAGTGCATATGGCATGTTTTGGATGTATGGCATGATATAATTCTGGAGCAGGGACACATGTGACATACCAGGACAGAATACATCGCACTTGGACAACCTAAATGAAGTATAGTACAGTGCAGTACAGAAGAATATAGAGTGGCAGATCTTCAGAAGTTCTTTCTAGTTTTGTCTCATCAATAATAATCGTGTTGCGTTGCGCACAATGCCTTACTCTAAAGGGTGAAATAAGTAATTCTCTCCGCCAATAATTTAGTGGTTGAAGAAGGGTGATTTAAATTTTTTTGTATATACTTTTGAATTATTAATAATAATAGAGGTAGACTGTGTGTTCAAAAATGTTTAGTAAAGTGGGTGCTATTCAAACATCCATTGTGGTCATGACCTTAGTCGCCACAATGTTAAGTTTTCTGCTTATGTCTGAGTCCGAAGGTTGTTTGAAGAAAATAAAAGACTTCCAATTTCGGAGTAAGTACCAGAGGGAACCACCTGCGGAACTGTACAATGAACAAAACAAGTTTCCAAAATATGCTCAACGAGGAGGTAGGTAATTGAGTTATGATAGTTTTTATTTGGAACAAAATTATTTTTGGGATTTGTGATGTTTGAAATAATTTATTATTCAAGTGTCGAATTTTTACGTGGAGCTGGAAGAAGATGAATTTGGAGGGTTTAAAGTTATAGAGACGATTCGATTGCCACCAATAATGAGTCAAAAAAGAAATTTGACGGAAGGAATTAATATCACTTTGACCTTTGCGGCTGACAACAAAACTGAGTTTGAACCTGGAGATTATAGTAGTGAAGACACGAAACAAAATTTAACTGAAACTGAAATCGAGATTGAAAGTAAAGTTACGGAGGCGACACAAGCTGCGCAGGAGGATGAAGAACCAGTTTTAACTGATGATGATATGCTCGTTCGTTTAGAATGGGGTGGGGAGTGTCTGGAGAAACATTGGAACAAGTGTAACAAAGTTAAACGAATACTGGCCCCTTATACACTTGCAAATAGGCCTAATATTACTTATTGGCTGGACATTGATTGCTTCTTGGAACCAATTCTATGCCTTCGTAATGGCTGGACGGCTAATCGTTGTCACATTGTCTGCATGTCGAAATGCAACAGAGGTGAGTTTTTACATTTACAAAATTAATAAATGCTCCAATATTCTAAGGTAGTAGTAGTACAGTAGGTCAATTTTCACATGGTTATACCTCGTCTCAAGTATATGTTGAGGGTTGAAAGTTGCAGCGCCAAATTTTTTCTCTAGTACCTTAGTCCAGAGCTCTAGAGTGTAATCTATATCCTAGTCTGATCTAACGTACCTTATTTTATTTATAATACACACGAGTTTGAACCTCATACTCGTATCTGGTTTTGGAATTTTGAGGCTTCATTCCTCATCTGGTGCATCAAAATTTCTAAACATTTCTAAAATTATAAGTATTATTAATTATCATGCGATACCCCATTCCTCTAATCTGATGCATCATGCCACACGCCTCAATTCATGTCTCATGCCTCAACTGCCAGGCCTTATGCCTCAAGCGCGAAGATACCCTGCAAATATAGTGCAAACTGCACCCTCTACCCCCAAGTAGCGGAGGGTAGGAGAGAGTGGAATGGAGGATTGTGAATTTAATGACGGAGAGTGAGGGACAGTCCTCCATTTTGGAGGGAGAGGAAGGGAAGATATTTGGAATTATGAAGGGGTGAAGAGAAGGTTGGGGAAAATTTCCACCAGCTGCACTTCACCTCCTCATTTGTTTGATATCAATTTAAAACTCTCAAACTCTCAACCAAATAGTAAATATACATTTGCTTACCATTTCTTATATTACAATTCCTCAATTTATGGATGGTCTTACAAATTTGACCCATATGTCCTACTAAGTGAGTTGTTTGCACCTTGATGTATCTGTATCTACTGTGGTGTAGTAGGAGTGGAGTGGCAGAAGGGATTTGAATCGAGAATTAGAAGGCTTATACCACCCTCCATGCCTCAATCAGTAGGAGGAAAGTGGAGTGGAGGGCTATCGATTTATGTTCTTTTAGAACGGAGTGGTGGAAGGGAAAGTTTTAACAGATCTTTGCTAAAGTCTCATTCCTGATTTCTTAAGTTTTGTTCTTTAAATATAATTTATAAACTACGTAACCAAACCTCACCAGAATAGTATAATGTGACCTTAAATGATCTATTCTAGCCTGGAGTAACTTAACCTAACCCAAAATAACCCAACCAAAATATCATGAGGCAGAAGACATGGTAGTTAAGACATGGCAATGCCTTAAATTTCCAAATCCAACCATAAGTCAGTCCCCATACTGAATCAAATCTCAAACTCAGTGGCACAATTTAACAATCGACTGACTTCATTCGTCGTACTATTTGCTCAGCAAACACATACGGAGTTGTTGAAATTAATTAAATCCATTAGAACAGCAAATGAACAAATGAAATAACAATCAACATCCCAGAACATACCGACGTTTTATACCAAGCTATGTGACAAATGTCAACCAAATGCACACTGCAATCTCTCGTTTTCTGTATTAACATTTTCGTACAAGTAAAATGGGAACAAATATAAAAATTGGCAGATTTCATCTAGAGCAGTGGCTCTGACTTTTGCTGATCCCAGTAACAAATATACATACGTTGTGCCACCTGTCCGGATTAAATCTGACAACTTTAACATTTCCGCCCCCCCCGCACCGTCCCTTGTTCAAAATATTGCAGTTTGGTTATTTTTGCTAATATTAGTATCAAATATAGATGCGTTTTGCCACTACTCCGAATGAAATCTTCCAACTTCTGCAATTTCCTGTTCACGCTCCTACACCGCCCGTAGTTCACAATTTTGAAGTTTGGTTATTTCTGCTAAGACCAGTAAAAATATTGATGCATTTTGCCAGTGGTTCGGATGAAATCTGACAACTTAGTTTATACCGGTTTGATATTGTCAACTCGGGCAGGAGCACTGCAAAGTTTTTTGTTATAAAAAAAATAT